>MU225644.1:24933-49804 GCA_018584345.1 Thuja plicata | reverse complement strand
TTTGTGTACACATTGATGCAACAACGTATAAAAAGTACTATGCTCATATACATGGCCAAACAATACAACCTCATTATGAGTTGCATACTTATTCTTGTTTTTATCAAATTTGTGTTGATGTACATCACATGTAAATTAAACTTTGACGTGTACATGGAATTCAAATCAATCACATACAACTCAATAATATAAATGCCACTCAATCCTAATGCACACAATCACATAACATACACCATACAAATTCAATTTACACATGATGTAAACATGAGATAAATTTTATACAAACAAGAGTACGCATACATGTCAAAGCCTAATTCACATTAGGTCACCATACAATTTTAATAAAAACATATGGTATTCACTTGATGCAAACACAATATAAAGGGTAATAAGCTCATAAACACATTGGTCATGCAATACAACTTTATTATGAATTGTATACTTATTCATGTTTGTATCAAATTTATATTATGTGTACATCACATGTAAATTGAACTTGTATGTGTATATGGAATAAAAATCAATCACATACAACTCAATAACATAAATGGCATTCAATCGTAATGCACACAACTACAAACACAATATAAAGAATAATAAGCCCATAAACACATTGGCCATACAATACAATTTTATTATGAATTAATTGTATACTTATTCGTGTTTCTAACAAATTTATGTCATGTTTACATCACATGTAAATTGAACTTGTATGTGTATATGGAATCAAAATCAATCATATATAACTCAGTAACATAAATGTCATTCAATCATAATGCACACAACATACACCATACAACTTAAATTTTCACATGTTATGTGATCATAAGGTAAATCTTATATAAACAAAAATATGTATACAAGTCAATTGCTTAAATGTTGAATCATAATTCCCATTAGGTCATCATAAACCTTTAATAGGAAGTAGCTTTATGTACACACTTGATACAATGCCTATACAAAAAGTACCATGAACACATACACATTGGTCAATCAATACACCATACTTATTCTTGTTTGCATCAAATTTATGTTATGATTACATTACATGTAAATTGAATTTGTATGGTGTATATGGAATACCAATCAGTCACATACGACTCAATGATATAAATGCAATTCAATCCTAATGCATACAAGCACACAATATGAATGTCAAAGTATAATTCCCAATAGGTCACCATACAACAATAATAGAAAGTAGTTTTTTATGCACACCATAGAGAGTATACACATATACATATTGTGTACACAAAATAACCTTAATATGAATTGTCATCATATACATGGAATGCAAATCAATCACATAAACTCAATGATATTAATATCATTCAACCCTAATGCACACAAGCACAATGTACTTCACACAAATACAACTCAAAAATGTGATGCAATCACAACTTCCATTTAAGCAAGGGTGAATCATGCCAAAACTTATGGCACACTAGCACACAATACAACTTCAACGAAAATTAGCCTTATTCACCCATTATGGAGTGTTATGCAAAGATAACGTTGAACCATAATATAAACTACACCAATTTACATATCATCACATGTACACAACTTAATGACATATATACTACCAATGCTAATGTACACAAACACTCTTAAGCACATCTATAATTTTTTCCACACTTCATGCAACACCATACATGTATGTTTTTGCACACCCTTCATTCAGCCTAAAGTGTACAAGTCCATCATGCACATTATAAAATTTAAATACAATAAATACATAAATATTAATTGGAAATAAATATACTATTTTCATTAACTTTTAACACTTATTAAACTTATTATCATTTAAATAATAAATTATAAGTATAATATCTTTGATCAATTTGAAAACAAAAATAAAAATAAAATAATAGGAATAGAGAAGCAATCAAAGACGTCCATAATCATCTTTGAGAGTTTTTGGAGGGATATTTCTACCCCTCTTACAAAAATTATATCTTTATTAATTTTAATCGTTGAAAAATGTTTACAATAAATATAAATAATCAATTTAAATGAAATGCTACTTCCATTACTATAAAAAAAAAAAGGCAATAACCTGATCTCTTCTTTCAAGTCTGGAATGTTCAGACTCTCAATGTTGCGCACAAATCCTTTAATGATTTCTATGCATTCCAAACTCTTCACTTGGCCAAGCATCCTCCATAATTCAAATAAACCTGTTAAATTTTTCATTAGCGTAAACTCGTGAAACAAACATGACTGATCACATCCAACCTCTAATTAATAACACATTATAAGAAAAACATGCAGCTTGTTATATTGCTGTTGGTTGTAGATAACTGAGTTTACTGACTTTGAATCCAACCATATTGTAAAATCAAATTTTAATGGTGTGTGGTGGTTAAAATAACTAGACAGTAAAAGAGGACCTACATAGCAAATTGGTGTAGCAAATTGCAATGACAGAAATATTGAATGCAACATAAAGTCTGACATGTAGAAAATATAAACTGGAGGAACAAGACACAAGTACACGGCACCACTCTGAGCTGAAAGAAATATAGCAAATATAAAGCATATATATTGTAAAATCTAATATCTATGCTATGAACTGTGAAGAACCCACACATTTCCTGAGGTTCATAATCCATTCAATAGCCAATAATAAACTTTATACCCAATAAAAAAAACTGAGAAAAGTGATTAAAAGATAAATGCAAGCAAAGAAGTGTTTTTGTATGTTTTTCTCTGCATTTATGTTAAAAAAAAAAAAAAAAAAGTGTACGAGACATTTATTCCTATGCTAAATAAACTACACTTGTATCCTGCATTTAGCGCTTAAGTATAGAGAAATTGTAAGCTTTATTCATGTTTCTGTTTGAACCACAAATCTTTCTTAATATAATAAAATAATATGATTGGAATTAGTTTTTTATAATAATATAATTGAACTATTGATACTGTTTAGAAACAGCCCTGCTTCGAAAATTGCTGGCCTTGCTGACGGTATTATTGGCAAGCTAATTCAGATGGGCAGTATAACAGCTGATTGTTAACTTCACAAATGACTGAGTGGTTGTGTAAGAAGCTCACATAAGCAGATGGGCAGAAGGCACGGAATGAGTTGGTGGGAAAACGGATGCAAGATGTTTATGATACTGCTTGGGATGCAGAGGACATAGTAGAAGAATGGGATCAGAGCTACCCTGTTTGTTGATATTCAGATCAGATATAAAATCAATCATAGTTTACATGGAAACTTTCAATGGGTCATGGTCTTACTCGATCACCTCTAAAAGATAAAGACATCTTGATTTCACTGGGATTCCTTATATCCAAACCCTATTCCAACTGAGGTGGGGACTACCTTAGAAAAAAAATTTAAAAATAATGAATTATTTAGTGAAGATAATCTGAGATCATTCATAGATCTGATTGATGAATTTGAGATCATGGATGAAGATGGATGAAGATGATTTGCCACGTCAAAAAGAATTAAAAAAAATTACCAATCTTAAAGCTACTGTTCCTTCTTTTTTTCCTTATCTTCCAACTTTGTCTGCTGCTCAAACTCTAACAGCTCCTCTTTCAGATCATGGACAGACTGGATACCCAAACTCCAAAGCAATCACTTGGCTGAGCACAACCTCTTCACACCAGCAGCTGTGAATATCTTTCCTCTTCCAATTAAGTGGCTAAGAGTAGATTTTAAAATGACCACTCACATGTGCATTAGTTGGCCAAGCCTCTAACTGTAGCATCTAGTAGAATCTTCTTTGCTGGAGACGACCTCTTGGCAATCAATTTCTTCACTGTTGGGACTTTTCTATACTCACTGCATCGTCTTGGCAATCAATTTCTTCACTGTTGGACTTTTCTATACTCACTGCATCTTAGAACTGCACATATGGATGCTTCAAAACTACCATTACAACTATACACAGGACAAATATAACTCGTTGGTTTTATTCATCAAGCGTACATACATATTTATAATACAAAGAGACTTAACATCAGAATCACAACCTTCCTACAAATCTACTGAACTCTTTGACAACAGCCTGCTGAAAATTGACAGTGAACTTGAGATGATGGATAGGTAACTAAAGAGTTTGAAAACAACTTGCAGCAAGGGAATGGTACAAGCAAGGGAATGGTACAAAGAACTTCTTGAAGCAAGTATTGAATCATGGATAGAATTTCAAATGATAATCAAGAATAAAATTGACTCGTGATTTATCAAAAATGAATTCACAAATATTACTAAAGGGTCAAATGAGTTTGTATTTGATTTCAATGCAAGATTCACTAAAATTATGAATCAAATATTAGCTTACCTTAGGCCTAATGAATCTGTGTCTAGTTTAATATGCAATTAATATTATGCCAAGATGGCTATTAGTTGAGATAATAAGACCCTCAGACATTAAGGGATGCATATAGGGTGGCTACTAATATAGAGAATAACCAAACAACATTTGGGAAGGTTCATGAGAGGGATGATATAAAAATCTTGAATAATAGCAAAGGACATCATAAAAAGGTACATTCATTTGGAGACAATTTTAGATAATATGATGGATATTCAAATATTTGAGCTACAGAATGTCTCATAATGAAACGGCCTCATGATAATGAAAATTATTGGAGGTAATAAATGAAGGGGTTTTCATAATGTAAACCTATCAATAATCATCAGAAGAGGTTTTCAAGCAAAGAAACACTAGATCCTCTCAAAAATCATAGAGGAAACTCGTTAGTGTGTTTCATGTCAACTACCTCATTCTCCTTCATAGTGAATGGTATCATGACTTGTTGAAGCTTATAACAAGGTATTGGTATCTTAGAGCTTTCAGCACCAGGACAACTTTTGTAAATTGTCCCTAGAGATCCTCTGAGCCACTGCCGTTGAGTCTCAATGCCATTAAACCGAATAGTGTGACTCTATTTTGGCAGGCTTATTTAACATGGAAGTAAAAATAAAAAATCAAACTAGTAAGGACTAGCTTTATCAACAGAGGAAATAACTATTTAACTTATAAAGAATAGACAATGCAAAATGGATAAATTCTCAAAAATGAATAAGTATGGACTCGTGAGGTATACCTGATTAATCACAACTAGTACATTATCAAGCCCTTTATGGGAACAATGCCTCTATGAATCAAGAAGTAAATCAAAACAACAGATATTTTGTTCAAAACAAAAGAGAGATGGGGGATGGAAAAAAGAAAAACCTACAAAGTTATGGCTAGAAACAGTTTACCTCAAACCTTGAGATGTATGCAAGACCACTTCTTCCCTCCATAGCCGACCTCTTTAGACTAGTTAACTTTTAGATGAAGTTCCCATTGGTATAAGGCTGTATATTCAACCGTAATGCACACAAGCACAATGTACTTCACACAAATTCAATTCATAAATGTGATGCAATCATAACATCCATTTAAGCAAGGTTGAATCATGCCAATACTTATGTCACATTGGCTCACCATACAACTTAATGATAATTAGCCCTATTTATCCATCATGGAGTGTTATGCATACATTACACTCAACCATGACATAAACTAGACCATTTTACATTTCATCACATGTACACAACTTAATGACGTATATACTACCAATGTTAGTGTACACAAACAATCTTAGCACATGTATAAATTTGTCTCACACTTGATGCAACACCATACATGTATGTAATACAACATTTGCACACCCTTCATTCATCCCTAAAGTGCACAAGTCCATCATGCGCAAATTATAAAATTAGAATACAATAAATAAGTAAAATTTAATTGGAAATAAATAAACTATTTTCATTAACTTTTAACACGTGTTGACATAAAACTTATTACACTTATTATCATTTAAATTATAAATTGCAACAATAATATCTTTGATCAATTTTAAAAAATTATAAAAAAAAAAACTAAAATAAAATAATAGGAATAGAGAAACACTCTCAAAGATGTTCATGGCCATCATTGAGAGTTTTTGGAGGGATATTTCTACCCCTCCTATAAAAAAGGTATATCTTTATTAATTTTAATTGTTGAAAAAAGTTTACAATAAATATAAATCATCAACGTAAATGAAATTTTACTTATTTTTGTACTTGCATTCTATTATCAAAAATATAATAAGCTGTTTTTTTCTTTCAAGTTTTAAATACGCAGGCTCTCATTATTGTGCACAAATCCTCCAATGACTTCTATGTGTTCCAAACTCTCGACTTGTCCAAGCATCCTGCATAATCCAAATAAACCTGTTAAAAAATTCATTAGTGGCAAACTCATAAATAAACCTGACTAATCACATCCAACCTCTAGCCAATAACATAGTATAAGAAACAATGCCTCTGAATTAGTTGGAAAACCCCAACAAAAACCCTTGGTAGTAGCAGAATGCAATGACAGAAATATTGAATATAAGATTTATCAACAGATAGGAAATAAAAGCTGGGAGGGACTACACACAAGAATACTGCACACTCTGAGCTGAAACAAAAATAGCAAATATAAAGCCAATATATATGCTATGAACTGCGAAGACCCCACACATTACCTAAGGTTCATAATCCATAGAAAAGCCAATAATGAACTTTATACCCAACACATGAGAATTGAGAAAAGTGATCAGAAGATAAATGCAACTAGAGAAGTGTGTTTGTATATTTTTCTGTATTAGTGTCACCAAAAAAAAAATGTATGAGACATTTATTCATGTGCTAAACTGCACTCCCTATCCTGCATTTGGTGCTAAAGTATAGAGAAATTGTACGCTTCATTCATGTTTCTGTTTGAGACCGCAGCTTATACTCATTTCATAAATTGTAAGGATTAGAGAAAGCTAAAAGGTTTAAAATACAAAATCTTAATATTATATAATTGGCATTATTTTTTTACAATCTGCTTGGTATACAAAAGATTGTTTCTTAAATCAACTGGAAATTCAGATCACATTCGATGATCCCTATCGTGATAAGGAGGAGATATTTTCCACAGCAAGTCAAGTGATATTGCTATCAGGATTCAATTGTGTAGTTTTCAAGTCAAACTCGTTGACCCATTTTTCATGAGTAGTGGTTCACAAGATCCCATCTCTCATGAGAATGAATTGAACACTATCTTTTTTTTTATGGCATTAGGTATAAAACACAATATAGATAAAAAACACATAAAATTGATTTAAAAAACAATCTTTTATACTCTTAACTAAAAATATGTTATCTTGAAGCATAAGCTCCTATACTCGACCTAGTGCCCTCATCTAACCTCTTTTAGAACATAATGAAACATATATGACAATGTTTTAGTACTATTTCTAAGCAACCAAATTTTCATTTCATCTATACTTTTAAAGATAAAAAGTTGCAAATAATTGAGCTATTGATACTGTTCAAAATTAGCCCTGTTTGTAAAATAGGTGGCCTTGCTGACGATGTTATTGCAAGCTAATTGATATGGGCAGTACAACAGCTGACCAACAAGGCAACACTGGTAGCTAACTTCACAGATGACTTTGAGTGGTTGTGTAAGAAGCTCGCCTTCACACATATGCAGATGGGAAGAGATGGGAAGAGTGCACAGAATGAGTTGGTGGGAAAATGGATGCAAGGTGTTTCTGATACTACTTGGGATGCAGAGGATATAGTAGAAGAATGGATCAGAGCTACCCTGTTTGCTGATACTCAGATTAGAGCTACCCTGTTTGGAGGATGTGGGTAACTTGATTCTTAAATCTGCAGGGGTGGTTGGTCTTACTCTTGGATTACCAAATCCACCTTGTCCCCTTAAGATGATGGCTATGAAGTATCGTGAACACCTTTGTCTTTGTAGTTTTGTTGTGCCAAGTTGGATAATTATATTTCCAAATCTAAGGATACTCAAGCTGTTCGCTTTGTAGTTTTGTTGTGCCAAGTTGGATAAGTAGATTTCCAAATCTCAGGATACTCAAGCTGGTGTTTTCCGGATGTGTTGATTATGCTACAGTAACAATAGAAACCCTGCCCGATCTTACCTCTCTTTCCAATCTAACAAACCTTAAGGACCATATACAATAATGGAGCCCAATGATCAATGTAATACAATCATAAGGTAATACAATCATAAAAACCCACTATATTGTGGCGGTAACCAACAGCTATCTCTATCTTGTAATAATATATCAGAAATGTCTTTTAACTAAATTATCATTAATATACAGTTCCACTCCTTCAAAATTACCAAAACAGTAATTCTAATTCTTAATATTCATTGAAAAATTACACTTAATAAACTAGATGCACAACCATTCTTATCAATTAAACTACAACTCTTCAATAACCAGACATTATACCCTTCTAAAAAGAAACTGAAAGCAATTCCTGTTACAAAGAGTAGATCACACAACAATGGAGTTCAAAAATCAGTGAAGACACAATCATATGGACCCACTATAATATAGCTATAACCAATAGCTATCTCTATCTTGTATTGATTTCTTCTAACTAAATTACAAAAAGACAGAGACATCCATTCCTTCAAAATCACCAAAATGGTAAACTTAACTCTTATAATTTATCGAAAATTTGAATTTAATGAACTAAATGCACAATTATTCTCATCAATTAAGATACAACCCTTGGATACCCAGACAAAATACCCCTAATTATTTGAACTACAACCCTTTGATACTCAAAGAATATGCCCCTCTGAACAGAAATCAATCCCCTGCTACACAAATCACAATCTAAAAAAAGTAAGCTATTATTCTTCATGGCCAAAAGAACACAGAATACCAGGAGGAAAATACTACATTCTTTTTTTGTTCTGTCAATGACCACATTTGCAGTGCGGCTGACAATGTAGTCTATATGGATGAGAACTAGGTTTGTTTGTACATAACATCAACAATATCAACAGCAATATAAACTTGTTCCCCGGTGAAGAAACCCTAGGCTCGGGCTCACATTTCACAAAGAAACAGTACCACCCCATTTTTGCTTCCACAATGTGGATCGACTACAGCAGTACAGAGGGGTTTTTTAAGGTCAGAATAATGATCAATTCCGGGAATTTTTGTAATAGAATAAAGAAGGGCAGGGTTTCCTGGCTATCTCAGATATTTCCTTAAAGAGGGTTGCCTCTTTCCTAGAGTTTGGCAGCAGAGCAGACAAAAGTTTATTGGAATTACATACAGTATAGTTGAGGTAAAGAAAAGACCATACAAAATAGTTAAATTCTCAAAATGAAGAAGTCTAGACTCATGAGGTATACCTGATTAACCATAACCAGCACATTGTCAAGCACTTTACGGGAACGATTCCTTTACAAAACAAGAAGTTCATTGCATTTTTGGATCTTCAGCTGGGACTGTAAATCCAAACAACAGACATTTTATTCAAAACAAAAGGGAGACAGGGGATGGAAAAAGGAAAAAACTACAAAGTTATGACTGAAAACAGTTTACCTCAAACCTTGAGATGTATGCAAGACCACTTCTTCCCTCCATAGCCAAAATATTTAGACTAGTTGATGTTTAGATGAAGTTTCCGCTGATATAAAGCTGTATATAAGAAATAGATAATAATAGTACATATTTATCAGTTGGTTATTAGCCATTCTGTGAAAATCCTTTTATTCACTGCAAATAGGTTGGTTAGGGCATGGCCTATAGAAGTAACATGTCATAAACAATGCATGGAGCAAAGTAAAAGAAGCGAAACCGAAGAAAATAAGGTAAAAAAATAACGCAGGGAGCAACGTGAACAAAAAGAAATAAAAGAAAAATGTACAACCACAAATCCTCTGCACTCTCTTGTCCTGATTTTTTTTTACCCTTTTTCATTAAAGTATGAATCGCCCAACGGCTAGCCTAGCTGGCAGCACGCTCCAACGGCATTTCAAATCATCACGCTCCAACGGCATTTTGAAAAAAGAAATTAGGCAGCATGTTCCAAGCTGTGTGTAAACGGAATTTTGAAAAAAAAAATAGTTTGGATAGGCTCGCCGCTCCAACCCTCTTGCTGCAAAAAAGCAAAATCCAACTTCATCTACTAATAAGCCTCCAATTTTAACTCCCTGTTAAAAAAAAAGTTCAAATTTATAATTCTAATAAATGTTTGTTTTTTGGTTATTGGGTGTGAATTTTTATGGCATGTTTGAATTTTTTTTAAATGGCATTAGTGGAGGTTAGTTGGAAAAGTTAAGATTTATGTGTTGTTATGGAGTCATTTTAGTGGTTTTCTTTTAGAATTAAATAAAATATTAATTGGTTAGAATGCAATGGAATGTAAAATCTTCTAAGAATTAAAAATACATTGATAAGAAGGAATTTCAAATCATCTTATTTGGAATTAAATAAAATATTAATTGGTTAGAATGTAATGGAATGTAAAATCTTCAAGAATTAAAAATACATTGATAAGTAGGAATTTCAAATCATCCTATTTGAAATTTTGAAAAATTAAAATTTATATGTTGTTATAAAGTTATTTTAGTAATTTCCTTTTAGAATTAATATATTAATTAGTTGGAGTGAGTATCTTATAAGTTATAGTTAAGGGAGTTTTTGAAAAGCTACAAGAATGCAATAGAATGCAAAATCTTGAAGAACTAATAATACATTGATAAGTAGGAGTTTCCACAACAAGTCAAATTATGATATTGCTATTAGGATTGAATTGTGTAGTTTCGGGTCACTAGATGCAATGAGTGCTAAGTTTTCCATTCATTCTCATGACATATGGGTTCTTGTGAACCACTTTACTCATGAAATGTGGGTCAATGAGATTGACCCAAAACTACACAATTGAATCATGATAGCAATATCAAAATAATAATACATCATTATTAGTGTATTTTTTCATTGTACAATTTTTGATGTTCTTGATATTTTTTGGTGTGTTATTAGACCATTAGGAAGGAGATTGTAGACCTCCTATTAGAGTGACACATGAGGACGCATTTTTGTGGAACCAACAACTGTGGAAACTAAACATTGTAGAGGCTTTGGTGAAGACGAACTCATGTAAAACAAGTGTTGGATAAATTTCATGTTTCATGTTTCAAGTCTAAATGGCATGATGGTTGAAGATTTGACATCAAAATTTGTAATTTTGTCAGACATGGCCCTAATTTGATTTGTCCATTCTTTAGTAAATGTAGGAATCTCCCAATCCTCCCTTCTAATTATTGTACGAATCACCCAATTGTTTCAAATTTATGAGTCTCTTGATTTCTCTTTGTATGAATCTCTCAACAGCTAGCCTAGGTAGCATTTGGCTCCAACATCCTCGCTCCAAGACCTAGTTGGCCTTTGACTCCTACATTTTTTCTCCAAAGTTCAAGTCGATTCAAAATGTTTTTATTTTGAAAAATTTACGTTTTTTAATTTCAAAATATTCAAAGTTTTGTCTTAGGAGGTTTGAATGTGTAAGGGAAACCTCCTATCTATATGTCAATGGTTGGAGATCCTTATACATATTTATTCATTTATTTGATTGATAAGAGGAAAAAATCACAATATAATTGGAAGATCAATTTTTATATAGGATTTTTGAAGAAATAGTGAAAGAAAGTTTTGCTAAATCAAAATAAGGCATTACACCAAATTTTTTATGTTTACATGACATTGTAAGAGGTGTTTTATTGGTAGAAATTGACACCTTCAAATTTGGTAATGTTTTATCATGTCACTAAATAGTTGTATTCTCCAAGCCATTCACATTATGTTTGACAAAGATATTAGAGGCTTGCATGCTTGTATTATAAGATAATATAATGAGATATAAAATGGATAATTTTAACAAAGCTATTTATTGGAGGTTTGATGCATCAAAACTTGGAGGAATATTATCATCTTCATCCAGCTTCTCACTTAGACATGATACCTTGCATGAGAAACACTAGTGTTTTGTGTTTCTCTTCATAGAGAAATGGGGACCTTGAAAGTTCAAAGTTTTTGTGTCCCTTCATGAAGCAAACGGATCTTGGTGCTAGCCTTATGATTTATGAATAGTTGTAAGTGATTTGCATGTGTTAGGACTTGTCAAATTTTGTGATTATCTAGCTCTAGTAATGTACTGTGCAATATTCTGCAAGGTCTCAAAACCCTTCAAGGTTTCCATTTTCCTACAACCCTAAACCCTTGCAAATATTTTGGCCTAGTTGCTCTTTTTTGCCTGAGGCTTTTAAGTTATGACTTTTACCAACCCCTCTTGGCTCTACTACTTGTTTGATCAGTTACATCTTTTACCATGTATTTATTTTTAAACCTCTTCCCCATCGAGACACATGGACAATTGAGATATGTTCGTACTTGCACGATTAAATGAACATTCACATCAAAGTTAAGGGTGCAATGGTGAAGGCTTGACCCTACCTCATCCATTCGACTACTTTAGTGAATCACATCTTGTTAGGTGTCCAAAATTCAGAGTTGTGGGCCTGAGTATCTTTCAGTTGTAAAGGGCATTAAATTTTGATCACATTCATCTTGATCAACAGTTGACAATTTGTAGCACTTGTGCAATTAAAAGGAGCATGTGTAGTAGCTTAAGAGCAAAAGCGAGATAGTCATCGATCAACGAGTTCTATGGTAATTAAAATAAAAATGCAAGAAATGTTAATTGTGCAAGGGCGAAGTCAAATGGTCCATGGTGGATAATTTTTTCTGACTCATTTCCTCTTGGCGAGTTATATGATGACAAGTGTCTAATTGTCAGTGTGTCCCTGATGGCCCTCGAATACAAAGGATGTAATCTTTGATCAGGTCGATTAAGATTGATGACTTATAATGCTTCACACTTGCACGATTAAAGTGGAGTTGCTCAAATTTCTAAGGGATAAATAGCAATGCATGCCAACGACCATCATTTTTAAAGCAAAGAGTGGCTTATCAACGTGGTGATTTCTGATTAGCTTAAGGCTTAAACAACTAAATAGCTATTAAAATCTTAATGTTCAAATTCAAATGTCAATGGTTAGTTCATGCCAACAACCTACATACATGCTTGCATTTTGATCGAAGCAACAATATAATTAAGGTCATTTCATGTCTGTAAGCATTTCTATATACTCAAAACTTGCACTCTGCCATTTTTATGATCAAAGCTCTCTATAACTAGGGTTTTTACTTGTTATTAGGTTTTTAGTTGCTGCCTATATTTTGAATGTTATAATCACTTTTAATTTGCATAATCTTGCATTAAGGTGAGTTTTTTTGCATTCGAATCCATTTTTGAGGTTCTAAGGAACAATTGGGCTCAAAATTTGAAACCCTAGTTTTAGTCAAAACCTTACTTATAGAAATTAAGCATGGTGACATCTTATTCTGCTCAAAAGGGGAAATTTCCTAGTGATATCATGAATCAGTTACCAGGGTGTTTAACTGAGTATGAAATAGCCCAACTAGTGGTTTTCCAGAAGAATTCTTGATTGACTTCCATGTAGGTTGCAAAGACCCTATTCTTGGGGTTGGTGTTATTGGTTTTGATTTGTGGAGGAGAAACTATAACAAAAGGAGACAAGGAGTACTAGTTAGGAATATCTGGGATTCCGATTTGGAAAAGCTAATAGTGCCTAATGATTTTGTCAATGTGGATTTGATGTTTGCTTTGGCTAGAAGATATAATTCGAGATCTAGGAGAATTTTATCACATGATATGAAGGGGCTAAAGAAGATTACTTAAGAAAGTATAGAGGAAAATTTCAAACTGGAGACAGATAAAGAATGGTGAGTTCATTTGACAGAACTTAGTTGTTCCTTAATTTTGAAAAGCACAAAGATTTGCATATGGACAAAATTCCACTTCATAGCACAAAGAACTTGAAAAAATTAGAAAAGGCTTTAAGCCATAAAGATAGACCCCAATACCACATTGACTTATTTGCACCATATATTAAGGACGCATATGATGCTTTATGTTAATGGTATGAAGAGGATGCAAGGACTAACATCCCATATTCAATGATGTTGATATGTTTGGATATTCAAGAAATGGGCACACATAAATTTTGATTATGTTGCAGTTTTAGCTAACATTATGCATGAAGCTTTGATTACAATGAATGAAGACCTCTAACTTTAGGCTTTATTATATTTTGATGCATATTCTGTTGTAGAATGGACTCAAAGTTTGGGACTAGGAGCTCAAGGTTAGACTTGTGGTTGAATATGAGCAAGTACTAGTCCAAGAGTGGACCTATATATGGGATAAGTGTGTTAGGTTCTCCTCCTATATCTTGTTTGGAAATCATTTTGTGAGAAGATTATTGGGATATTTGAATAGAGTTGTCCCATGGGGATTTTTTGATAGATTCAAAAGATTTCTAAGGCCAAAAGATCTAGATCTTGTTCAAAAGTGGACCATAATTGAGGGTCATGGTTCTACTGCAAAGATCACATAGCTATTAGGGGTTTTGGAAGCATTGTGGTACCAAGGAATTTACTCATTATTATGCCTGATGAAATTGATTTCCTTGAAATTATGCATCAATTGATATCTAAAAAAGCTATTGCTCCGAAGGTAGCTCGTAGAAAGGGATCTTTATTCCCTACTCAAGTAGTCATTCAAGGTCTCTTTCATTTCCTAAGTAGGAAATAGTTTGAATTTATATCAAGTATATTGGATGAATACCATTTACCCACTAAAGTTCAAAAAAATATGATCTAAAGAGATTCATAAAGAATCTTTATAGTAGTGCAACTCCACATGAAGCTAATGAGCTTGAGCATTGGATCAAGAATGCAAATGACTATGAATAGGTCTCAAATATGAGGGAGAGATGGTACAAGATTCAATATATTGAGTGTCAGAAGGAAAATGAATGTAACTATTATCTTGCATATAAGATGGCACCAACTGTAGATCTTAGGATGAGAATGCTTTATACTTTGTATAATGATGTTGATAATATGCCTCTCCCCTAAACAATAACCACAAAAGATTAGGAGTCTAGGAAATTTCTTGTTGAGGTGGAGTTTGAATCCTCTCCTTCTTCCATAGGATCTCCTATAGGGGAAACCTCTCCACCTTAGATTCCAACTCAAAATCCCCACTTGGTTTTGATAAACCAATTGTCTCTTCTCCTCATGCTTGTGATGTCCCACAACCACCTCCTTAAGCAAATACCTCCACCTAAAACTTTTGTTGCATCATCATTTAAGCAACTAATGGAGGCCCCTTCATCCTTAGGATTGAAACGCACTAATACAATGCAAAATCCTTTAGCATTTGTACCTTTACAAACACTCCCCTTGGGTAAACCCATCCCATACACTTTTTAAAAGGGTTTTAATACTCCGATTTAGCTACCCCTTCCCCCTCATGAGTTTGATTTTCAAAAAATGGTACAAATCGAGGAGTTGTCTATAGAAAGGACACTTGTGGCCTTCAAGTTAGGAGGAGACTTTTCATATGATGTAAGGATAGAAGCATATAAATAATTATTAGGAGATGATTAATTCATTAAGAAGAAATAATTCAAACAATTTCTACTTCAACAAGAGGTTGAGAGTTTGGTAAATAAAAACAGAATTGATTTTGAAAGTTTGAGCGAGGAAGAAAAAATGAAACTAAAAGATGAGGTTCTTCAAAAATTTGAAGAACAATTAGTATTCATAACCTCGGAGAATGGAAGACAAATGGTCTAGGATAGTGGAATATTGCTTCAAGAACGATGGGATATATCATCCACTATTCCATTTGAAATTCTTATGAAGAGACAAAATATTGACCTTTCAAATTTAACCCTAGAGCAAGAAGAAAGTTTTCTTTTTGGATCAACCTTTGATGATAAGCTAGATGTGCTAGCTATATTGTCATATTATCCTGCAACAATGAAACCATCTATGGTTTCTTAATATGAACAATTATATCAAAAATTTCTTACAATAAGATGTCAAGAAAATATTCAAGCTTGTAAGGCCATAAATAAAATGTAGGAGGAACAATTAAAGGCTAAACATGATTTGCATTTATTGAAGGACCACCTCCTGAAGAAGTAATGAAATTGAAGGCTGAGGTGGTGGCATTGAATATTGAAAATGACAAGTTGAAGGCAATAATGAAAATTTTCAATAAATATGTTCAAGCAATTAAAATGGGAGGGTACAGAAGAAGTAATTTCATTTCTTGATGATGCCAAAACAAGTTTTCTCTCAAGAGAATCTAATAAAATATGGGCTCATGAACATGTATAATTTTTAAATTTTCAAAGCAATCATCTATAGTGGAAAGATTCCTTGCTTGTTCACTTTATTTTTTGAAAAGAGTAATTAGGGTTTTTAATTTTTATTTAAAAGTGTTTCACTTAGGCCCCTTATAAGAGATTGCAAATGAATGTGAATGGAAGTTTAGGATTTTGTCTCAGACATTCTTGAGGCATCAGTTATACACAAAGGTCATTAAATAAGAGCTATTATAACTTTATAACTTGACTATGCATGGGATGCATCCATTCTTTTTTGATGTCAAAGATGGAGATAGGGTTGTTAAGGTTTTTAAAACACAAGTGGCTTTGGAAGCAGATCTTGAAACCTTAATGAATTCTTCAATGTCAAACAATCATTTTGATGAGTATCAACTTTTGAATAGGTTGGATATTAATGTGGAACATTTGGCTACTATATATGAAGGATAGGTTAGATTTGGTACAACCAAGATTAGAATAAATGTTAAGGATTACACTTAGCATCTCCATACTCTTCATCAACTCAAAGATCATGGGTTAGATGTAGTGTAATTGGTTTTTTTTTATCTAACCTCTCTTTGTGGTTTTTTATTTTTTTACTCAGGAAGTAGTTGTTGGTTCCCACCCCTTTTTGAAATTTTAAAAAATTTTCTTTCTCAACCTCAAATTGGATATGGATTATCAAATCTTGTTCTAAGGATGATTCATATTTTCAAAGATTGGATTTGGTTGTAATTTTATCAAATTGGATGGGTAAGTATATATATTTTGAAGAGAGCACGTCAAGCAACTTGTCATAAAGAATAAAACATTTTGACACATCATCATTCTTTTTGTCAACTTATTTTTGGAATTACACAAGAAAACATTTGACAAAATTTTCTACATACAACTACTTCCTTGTAGAGAAGGAAGGAATGTTTGAAAAGGTTGTCAGCTAGTCAACAACTTTTTTTTCTTCTAGTAGAATGGAAATTACCTACTTCCAATAAAATATTTGTAAAAGACTTGAAACTTGTTTGCTCCCTTTCTCTACAAAAGGGAATCCAAGGTCTTATTTTAAGGTTGCTAGTTGTCAATATAGGCTATTAGTTAGTTGAAAGTTTTGTTTTTCTTGTAAGTTCACTAGGCATGAGTCAACAAATGTTCCTTATTTTTGGATGTATATATATTTCATGATACTTCATAATCTGAGAAGTCTATTGTGATTATAGAAGAAACATGGATACAAACTCAATAATTTGTTATGTTGTCCTTTCCATATATTATTTCAAGATTCAATGAAATAAAAAAATCAAGGGTTTTTGTGTTTTCTCTCTTGTTTTGTGTCAACAATTGTATGAGTGATTATTGAGATCCCTAAAGAAGAGATACAAACAATTTTGAAGCACTTATATTAATCTTGCATTACATATGTGATTGTTATATGGTATATTTTTCATTTTCATTTGGTTGATTAACATAAGTTGTTGAATCAATAGGGGAACTTGTTTCTGGTTTTAATTTCATAACTCTTCAAGACTATAAGATTTTATCACTTTGTATGCCTTGATAAGACACTGGTCTTATTTACTAGTCTCAATAGCTTCAGCTTAATCTTGAAAATGAAAAAAAAAGTTACTTTTCATGCATTTTCAGATTGTTAAGTTTGTCTCATTTTTCAGCTCTAGGATTAGATTTAGTTTTTTCTGAAGGTCTCTAAGATTTCCTAAATCAAGGATATATCTGATATTATTGAACACCATACATGTGCTTGATGTTATATACTGAGAATATTTATGTTGTGATACTCATCAAATGGGAAATTAGTATCAAGAGGGTATCATATTGGGTTCACCTACCCTGGTTTCATAGAGCCCAAAGTGGAGAGAGTTGTAGTTATATCCTTATCCTTAACTACACCTTGTTATGCTAGCCACTGGCTCAATCTTCAAAGACTAAAAATTTGTTATTTCATAGAAGATTTAGGACCATTAGTTGGAAACACCAACAATATGTATGGATAGTTGAGTATGTCTCAATTCATAGACTTGAATGTTTATATTTATGGATGATTGAGTTTGTCTCAATCCATGAAAGGAGTATTCTATGGATCGTGGAATAGGTCTTGATTCACAGTTGGTTTGTGTTTTAGTTGATTGGTACTTTTTCTTGTGGAATATTGAATGTATTAATTCACAAGGGTGGTACATTTTTGAATATTAGAGTATGTCTCCATTATAATAACTATTAAATAATTAGCATATTTTCCTTGACACAAGAGATTCAAGGAGTTCTAAGGAGGTTTGATGGTCAACTAGGACATTTTCCTAGACACGAGCATTTTTGGGGGGCTTTTGTAGTCAATTAGGATATTTTCTTATACATGAGTAGTTTAAGGTGTTCTAGATGAAATAGAAGATATTGTGGAGATGCTTCCACAAATTTCTAAATAAGCTACTATAGTTAGCCATATTTTAGTATTTGTCTTCATTCTTTTTTTCTTTTGGTTTTTTTAATATAAACCTTAAGTAGGGTGCTAGAAAAATTAAGGTTTACATGTAGTAAAGTCACCTTAGTGAATTAGTTTTAGCATTAAAATTTTAATTAGTTGGAACTTTGTTTCTCATCGGTAGTTTAGAGAACTCTTGGGAAGTTACGAGAATGCAATACTTTATATAAGAATTTGCACAAGTTTATTGTTAGTGTGCAAATAAATGCTCTCAATTTTTCCAATATAATCAAACCTAATACCTCTCATTTTCTATTGGGGTGCTTTAACATTGACCAATTAGCCATCTTAGTAATAAATTTCTCGTTGGTTCAATTATGGCTCATTTTCTAATTGATCTCTAAAATTATGGACCAATTAGGAATCAAACCTAGAACCTCTTATCTGTTGATGGGGTACACTATTATTCATTATTTGTAATGATATTTTAGGTAGAGAATGAAAATAAATTCAAAATCTTATCCTTTTACACAATTCATTAGTGTGGAGAAGAGAATTTGCCACCCTTAAGAATTGATGGAATCTTTAGGAGCAGATCGGCACTTGTGACACCTCACTAAACTAGCACCTTGGTGAGCTAGGTTGATCAAGGAAATTAAGACTAATGTGCATGTAAAATAACAAAAATAAAGATAACTTTATAATACTAAGTGATAAAAATATTTAATCTACTGGAAATTAAGACTAATTGTGAATGTAAAATAACAAAAATAAATATAACTTTATGATACTGAGTGATAAAAATATTTAATCTATTGGAAATGAAAAACTAGACAGTCAAAATCATATAGCAGTATTCCTTATCTCTCTATCTAGGATGCTTGTGCGGGCCTAGGACTACAACCCAGATTTAGGATGCCAACATGGTGCATGTGCATCCTATACAAATAGGGTACAAAACCCCATGCTAGAAAGGTACAAGACATGAAATTAAATGAACATGATTGAATTGATACTAGTTGTGAATAATAGAAAATACGACTGAACTAAAAATAAACTATTCTAAGACAAAAAAAAATATGAAAGGAGTTCTCACAACCCATGTCGAAGAAACCTCTCAATATACCACTTCAATCCACTCCTTGATCCCGCACACACAAAAATAAGAAAAAGGTTGGGGTTGATTGTTTATGAGGCCTACTGAAGTCAAACTCTAAATTTTGGTTTTTCTACCTACACAGACAACCAAGATAGGTAGATATGATAAATCGATAAACAATGATGATAAAATTATAGTAATAAAAAGATTGATAAACAAAATATTATATGCCAAATAGAATAGGATGTGTGTGTGTGTGTACATATTCTTAGTAATAACTGAGAGGGGGGGTGAATCAATGGCTTCAAAAACTTTTCTTTTTATACTAACCACCAATCAAATAAACCTCAAATTATTATTTCCCTTACAAGATGCATGCCATGAAATACTTATTATAATTAACTGTCTATCGGTTTTCCTTTTCTGACCTTATTCTCCTTGATTACCGATAAGCAGTAAAACTTATTTACCGACACTTAGTAAATATGCAAAGTATACCGATAAATCTAGAAATGCATATGTGAAATGTAAAACAATAAAGTAATAAACCATACACACATAACACATGGATTTTAACATGGAAACCCTGTTAAGGAAAAAAACCACTGGGACAGGTACCCCAAATTTTCACTCTTCTGAAGTGAGCCCTATTAGGAGCCAACCCTTTTAAAGGTTACAAACACACTATTAGGTGTGATCTTGTTAGAGGATTTTATACATAGAGGTTGTCACTTAGTATCGGGCAACTCAGTTTGCTACCATCCTTGAATTAGCCTCCTTCTTAGACTATCAATAGGCTTTAGGAAAATCTAGTGCTACTTTCATGAATCAACCTTTCTAGCACTCCTTGGGATGTACCTCAATATGTAGAAGACTATTAAGTCTTGCTTTGTTAAGAGACTTGATGCTTCAATGGTTAAACTGAAACATAATGACCTGTTTCTAATGCAACTTGAATTGCAGATTTTCAGATCTATTTATGTACATTACCTCTCTGATCAATGTATCAATTCAATTCTTTGTGCTCCACACTTTCTTCTTTGTGATGTTGTGCTTCACTGTTCATCGGTGTCTGCAGAATTCTTTAGCTCTCCTTTAGCTTGATTGATCAGGACTGTATGAAGTTATCCTTCATCATTTTCTCTTCAGCATCCTCTTTCTATACACCCCCGTTCATGTGATGATGATTGCTTTGGAAATGAATTAAACTTGTCTCTTATATAGACATGATATTCACCAGCTCTTGATTCTTAATTCTTGATTCTTGGCGTGAAAAACAATCCAAACAATCTGATTTAAAGCTTAACTCCTGATTTATCTTGTAGTTATCTTTTTCCCAACTGTACAAATCTTCTTTAAATCAATCACTTAACTCTGATCAATTAAAATAATGAAAACAACCAGTTAAGTCTATCTTTAGCTCTTGCCAGCTAGATATTTTGTCATTTTCTGAACTCTATGTTCTGTCGGTCAACTCTGCAGTTAGTCATCGGTGGCAACTGCCAGTTCTGTCAGTGTGACTCCAGTCAGCTTTGGGATCTTCGTCCATTGGGAATCATTGGATTTTACTCATTGAGCAACTTTGTTCTCAGCTCGTCGGGCATCCTGTGATTTTGCTTCATTGAGCAACACTGTCTTCTGCTTGTTGGCCATCACTGTGACTTTGGTTCTTTGCCTTTACCGATGGTGTGCACTCCGTCGGTGTTATCTATCACTTAGTGAAAGCTTGACTTTTATGCATTGTTGAAAGCATAATCTTTGTTCTATTGATTCAACTCTGAAGTCTTTGGCATTATATACATGATCGTATAGATGATATCAAGTTGACATCAATGACAATACAAACCATTAACTGATGTAATGTCTTGCATTATCTTCAACTTAACATTATCAAATATTTAATCAGTTACATGTCATCAATCTCTCCCTTTGGCATTGATGGAAACATACAATATTATCACACTATACTATTTCTAATACAATTGTTGAGATTCATCAAACTACCAAACAGTTTGTTTTGATAACCGATAAAAATGTCTGACCGTCGATAAGCTCTATGTTAGCTTAGATTTGATTCTTGCGGTTCTCTTTGTTTCTTGTTCTGATGTGTTGCGTCCTTCCCTTGTGTCAATATCTCTCTTTTGACTGTTCTTCTTCTTTGATGTCTCTATCTCTTGTTAGCAACTCTCCCTATGGATATGATCTCTCCCTGTTGGAGTAATCTGATAATGGATAATCTTTCTTCTTTTTCTGAAGACTGTGATAATATGGATACTTTCTCTCCCTTTGACAATAATTCCAAACAAATATCTTACAGATATTGGACATTAATGTCAAGTTATCTTTTTTATTCTTATCCATAATATATTCCTTGAATTTCCTTTATCCATCAGCGATACAACAATATGCTTTGGTGCTCGGTTATGATATATACCTTTCTGTATATAGATGTAGCTTTGAAGTTCATCTTTTTGCTTGCATCAAAATGAATGATATTCTTATAATATATAGGCTAATGCAGCCTTCAATCTTTTACTGAATGGTAGACAAGGGTTTGACCCCTAGTCTCTTTCTCAAGTACTCAAATGTATCCTTGGGCAGTGGCTTCATGAAGATATCAGCTAATTGTTCTTTTGATTGCACAAACTCAAGTATCACTTCTTTTTCTTGAACTTGTTCTCTTAAATAATGATACTTGATTGCAATGTGTTTAGTCTTAGAATGCATGACTGGATTCTTGGAAATGTTTATTACACTAGTGTTATCACAATAGATAATCACTAGTTCTGAGATCTTCATATGCATACCTTCTAGCAACTGTTTGATCCATGCAATATTTGAGCAGTTTGCAGCAGCAGAAACATATTCTTCTTCTGCAGTAAACTGAGAGATGCATCCTTGCTTTTTGCTAATCCATGTGACAAGTCTGTCACCCATAAAGAATGCTCCTCCAGTTGTGCTCTTCTAGTCATCAAGATTTTCAGCCCAATCAGTGTCAGTAAACACTTTTAGCTCAAATTTTCCTTCTCTTCTATACCATAAGCCAAATTCATCATAATTCTTCAGATATCTTAGGATTCTTTTCACAGCAGTCATATGTGATTCACTGGGGTTAGAAAAAAATCTAGCAACGATTCCTACTACATGTGCAATATCTGGTCTAGTGTGTACAACATGCATGATTTTCCCAATCATTGATCTATACAAAGACTTATTTACCTCTGTTGTCTTGTCTTCCTTTGTTAACTTACATCTAGTAGCCATCAGTGTTCCAACTGGTTTGGAATCTTCCATCTTGAATATTTTCAGGACCTCTTTGATGTATTTGGACTGTGTAATGAAAATACCTTCACTTTGTTGAATGATCTGTAGACCAAGAAAGAACTTGATCTCTCCAAACATAGACATCTCAAATTATTTACTCATCTCATCAGCAAATGATTTGCATAGCATATCATTTCCTCCAAATATGATGTCATCAACAAATATTTTAGCAGTCAAAGTGTTAGCATTAGTGTCTTCTTTCAAATAAAGATTACTATTTTCACTAGTCCTTATGAATCCAATACTTATTAGATAGGAATGAAGTCATTCATACCAGGCTCTAAGAGCTTGTTTCAATCCATACAAGGCTTTGTGAAGTCTACATACCATGTTCCTCTTGTCTGGATCTACAGACCCTTCTAGTTGCTCAATGTATACCTCTTCTTCAAGTATTCCATTTAGGAATGCTGACTTGACATCTATTTGACATACTTTGAATCCTTTGTATGAAACATAAGCAAGTAGTATTCTTACTCCTATCCTAGCAAAGGGTGCAAAGGTCTCTCCATAGTCTATACCTTCTTCTTGTGCATACCTTTTGCATACTAGTCTTGCTTTGTTCCTTGTGACTTCTCCATTCTCATTCAGCTTATTCCTGAATATCCATTTTGTACTGATGACATTCTTGTCATCTGGTCTTGGCACAAGTGACCATTTTTTGTTCTTCTCAATATGCTCAATCTCATCATTCATAGCACTTATCCATTCTTCATTATCTAGTGCAGCATTGATAGATTTTGGCTCAAACTCACAAATTGAACAAGTTGAGTTTAAAGACTTACTTCTTGTTCTTGTACCAGCTTTCTTATCTCCTATGATCTGGATCTCTGGATGGTTCCTTCTTACATATCTTGTAAGTACAGGTATAAATCTTTGTCTATCAGCTTGATCATTTTCCTAATCTTCATTGTGTTCTTCATTACCTTGCACATTATCTTGACTATTATCCTGACCGTCGATAACAACAGTCTGACCGTCGGTTGCAACATTTTGTTGTCCTGGGATTAAGCACTATTGCTCGGGTAGAGTGTTGTTTTCTTCATAATATACAAACTTGTTGTAGTCCTCTGGTTATTTTGTGCTTTCCAGCTTATTCTTTTTTGCAATCTCATCAATCTTTACATTTGCACTTTCAACTATTTTGTTAAAGGCCTTGATAAGACATTTAAAAGATTTGCTTTTGGTAGAATACCCTAGAAAAATACCTTCATCACTTTTGGCGTCAAGCTTTCCATTTCTATCATCCTTTAAGACATAACATTGACTACCAATGATCTTGAAGTAACTTACATTGGGTGTTTTTCCATACCATAGCTCATAAGGTGTCTTCTTTGTGTCCTTCTTCAATTTTACTTTGTTTAGTGTATAAACAGCAGTGCTGACAGCTTCCCTCCAGAAGATTTGGGTGATGCCTTTTTCTATCATCAGTGTTCTTGCACAATCAACTATTGATTTGTTCCTTCTCTCAGCAATCCCATTTTGCTGTGGTGTTCTTGGTGCAGAAACCTGTCTTTTTATACCATGCTCATTACAGAAATTAGTGAATTCATCTGATATAAATTCTCCTCCTCTATCTTATCTCAAACATTTCAAATCCTTACCACTTTGTTTTTCTACCATAGCCTTATACCACTTAAACATCTTGAATGCTTCAGATTTATCTTTTAGAAACATAATTGTCATCATTCTAGAGTAATCATCAACAAAGAGAATAAAATATCTATCTCCATAATAGCTCTTTGTCCTCGTAGGTCCACATAAATCAGTATGGACTAATTCTAGAATATCAATAGATGTATGGGTTTTACTTTTGAAACTAGACTTTGTCATTTTACCTTTTTGACAATTTTTGCACATGATGTTGTCTGGCTTTGT
>MU225644.1:3424-22714 GCA_018584345.1 Thuja plicata | reverse complement strand
AGGAAAATCTAGTGCTACTTTCATGAATCAACCTTTTTGGCACTCCTTGGGATGTACCTCAATATATAGAAGATTGTTAAGTCCTACTCTATTAAGAGACTTGATGCTTCAATGGTTAAACTGAAACGTAGTGACCTATTTCTAATGCAACTTGAATTGCAAATTTTCATATCTATTTAAGTACATTACCTCTCTGATCAATGTATCAATTCAATTCTTTGTGCTCGACACTTTCTGCTCTATGATGTTGTGCTTCATTGTTCGTCAGTGTCTACATAATTCTTTAGCTCTCCTTCAGCTTGATTGATTAGGACTGTATGAAGTTATCCTTCATTAGTCTCTCTTTAGCATCCTCTTTCTATTCACTCCCGTTCATGTGATGATGATTACTTTGGAAATGAATTAAACTTGTCTCTTATATAGACATGATATTCACCGTTTCTTGATTCTTAATTCTTGATTCTTGATTCTTGGCGTGAAAAACAATCCAGCCAATCTGATTTAAAGCTTAACTCTTGATTTATCTTGTAGTTATCTTTTTTCCAACTGTACAAATCTTCTTTAAATCAATCACTTAACTCTGGTTGAATAAAACAATGAAAACAACCAGTTAAGTCTATCTTTATCTCTTGCCAGCTAGATATTTTGTCATTTTCTGAACTCTCTATTTTGTCGGTCAGCTCTGCAGTTAGTCGTTGGTGACAACTGCCAGTTCCATCGGTGTGACTCCAGTCAGCTTTAGGATCTCTGTCCGTCGGGCATCATTGGATTTTACTCATCGGGCAACTCTATTCTCAGCTCGTCGGGCATCCTGTGATTTTGTTTCATCAAGCAACATTGTCTTCTACTCGTCGGACATCACTGTGACTTTGGTTCTTTGCCTTTACCGATGGTGTGCACTCCATCAGTGTTATCTGTCACTTATTGAATACTTGACTTTTATGCATTTCTGAAAGCATAATCTTTGTTCCATTGATTCTCTGAAGTCTTTGGCATTATATACATGACCATATAGATAATATCAAGTTGACATCAATGACAATACAAACCATTAACTAATTTAATGTCTTGCATTATCTTCAACTTAACATTATCAAACATTTAATCAGTTACATGTCATCACACACACACACACACACACACACACACACACACACACACACACACACACATATATATATGTATGTATGTATGTATGTATGTATGTATGTATATGTATATGTATATGTATATGTATATGTATATGTATATGTGTGAGAGGTGAAAATTAGTGTGTTAAAAGGAATTCAATAATGAAATTAAAGCACTCAACACCTAATAATCAGAACTACACTCATGATTGGACTGAAAAGAAAACCTAAAAACAATAAAGCATAAGGAGTGCAAACCTCCCTAAAATTGATTCAAGCTCCCTTTTGATCTTTGGATGTGTCCATTTATTTGGGATGTGTACTCATTGATCCATGCTTCAAGCTTAAAGATGTGGATTAAAACTGACATTATAACTCGGCATAAAAAGATGGATAATTTGTGAAGGGAAGGGGCTCCATAGGAAAATGGACTCAAAATGAGTGGTCGGGATGCAAACATGAAGAGGGGATAAGATGCATTTGAAGGAGAGCACAAGGATTGTGCTTCTTCAAATGCCTCTCATTGTGACAAGTATCACAAGGAGAGAGGGTGTGAGGGGATGAGGAATGTGACCATTTAGGGAAATGTGCAAAGGGGATGGAAGAAGACTTTGGGGATGGAGTGTGTAAGAAGACTGTAAGAAGTATTAAAGGAGAGTGTAAGAGCATTTAAGAGCATTAAAGGAAGCCTTTAAGAGGGTCTTAATGAGGTATGGGTGAGGGTGTAAGAGATGGCTTCAAAGAAGTTTGACTTTGGGATTGGGCTTGAATTCCTAATCCTAAGATTAGTAATGTGACAAGCTTAAAAATAGATTAGGATTAGGGTTAGAGGTTAAGAGGGGTGATTAGGGAGATGTGATGGGAGGAGAGAGAATGAGTGGAGGGGTTAATTAGCTAATTAGGATCAATTAGCTAATGAGGAATGGTTAGCATGTATGAAGGGTTTGGGTTGAGTTAGAACTCAAGGTTAGGTGGTTGGGATTGGTTAGGTTAGGGGTTAAATTGAATAAAGCTGAATATTCAATTCACAAGTGGAGGGAAAAGAGGATAATATGAATTAAACTAAATGAATAAGTATATTCATTCAATCTAATAGGGGAAAGGGGATTTAATGAATTATTAGGCCATTGGTTGTCATTTAATAATTAATCAGACTATAGCTTAATTAGATGAATTAATCAGGCTCCTAGGATAACATAGATCAATTAGGTAATGACTAATTACTTAGTTGATAATGTCCTAGAAGGCACTAAATGTGATTAGATATATTAATCAGATTTAGGTGTCTACATGTTGCCCCACTTTGACATAGTGTTAGAATAATGCTATTTCAAAGACGTGTAAAATAATAGACGACATGAAGACGTGATGTAGGCAACAAAGTTTCCCCAGAGTGATGATTAGGATAGAATTAGGATAGAATGATGACTATGGTGATGAATAGGGTGATGCCCCCTCGAGAGGGCGGCAGGAAGAACAACAAAGCCCTGTTGACGTCTCGAAAAGATGGCTAAGAGCGACAGGAAAGGGAAAGCAAAAGAAGAAGATGAGGATGGTAGGTGATGTGGGATTCAAGTTTGCATCAGGGATGACGAATGAGGTGTGGAGGATTAAGAGGAATTAAGATCATTGCTGGGATGGAGGATTTGATTGTAGGATAGGATTGCTTTGTTGGGGATACAATGGGGGGATTTGTTTGAATCTTGAGCGAGGCATATTCCAGGAAGCAATACCACCATGTAGTTTGAGCACTTATTTTGATATAGAAATGATAGAGACCATGACAAGGTTATTAGGAACATGAGGCCTTGTCACTGTTGTTGTAGAGGATTGACATGACAAACACGCGGGGGTTACCCAACATCACACATGACTCCCAAGAAGAACCATGGTCAAAATGATGCTAGAAAAGCTCACAAGAAAATGACATTTCCCAAGTGCAACATGCGAACCCAAATGGATTACATAGATGCAAGGGTCATATCCGACTGACTCACAAGTAGAAAACAAAAAGATCAAGTTCCCTTATTCTAGGTGCGTCCATTCGCAGCATATCATGATATAAAGAATCATGGAAACCTTGAGGAGGAGAACAACTGAAAAGAATCAGGAATGATAATCAAGAACAAAAATCAAATTTCAAGATCAAAAATTCAACCACAAGATGCCTTTTTCCAGAGAGATCAAATGATACATAATGTTGATTGGATTTAGGTCAGTCAAGAGGAAGGATACATCCTACAAGGACCCATTTTGATGGAGATGATTGGATTTAGGTCAGACATGAGGAAGGATACATCCTACACAGACCTACTCTGATGAAGATGATTGGATTTAGGTCAACGTGAGGAAGGATACATCCTGCACGGACCCATTGCCACAAAGATGTCAAGTGTGTATCTGATTGGCCAAAAGATGTACTGAGATCAAATTGTTGAAGCATGATTTTTTCAAAAGGAACTTGTTGAAGCATAGGATTCGGAATGGAACTTGATCACTCTTTGCGAGGAGACCAACCAAGGACGTGAGATATGTATGGGCAAGACTGGACTCAAGACTAGACTGACATAGACAAGATATGTACAAACTGAAGGCACAGGAAGCTTAGGAATTAGGGATAGGATGACATATATATAGAAAAGACTAATGAGTATATATAGGACGATATGTACAAAATATCAGGATGCAAGATAGGAGGACAGATGCAGACTGGTGCGCGTGATGGTAGAACATCTAGGAAATATAGGAAATGATTAGGCCAAAGTGGATTGGGATGAGGGAGATGGAGGGAAACAATATTTTGATAGATAATGATACGGCCTACTATGTGTGACGCCTGATTGCTAGGTTTTCATCATGCATACTTGTCCAAGGTGCCTGATTGCCAAGTTTTCACCATTGGGTGATTTATTTACTTTTTCTTTTTTCTTTTCTTCTTTTTTGTTATCATCAAGGCATCTGTTTACCAGATTTTACCAAGATAATAATTTTTTTAGGACTTTTAAACTTTTTATGGATTTTCGTAGATGACTGGAATAACCAGCTATCAGGCATAGAAGGGCCTAAGATGAATGATATTGAGAGGATCATTTAAGGGTTCCCCTTCAGGAGTAGATAACTGATATGCCCCAAATCCAAAGCATGCAGTGACGATGTATGGACCTTGCCAAGTAACCTCGAACTTACCTTTCTTTTCTCAATCAGTACCCACTTTCTAATTTTCTTTGAGCACAAATTCCCCTACCTGGAACTAGCGTGGGTTGATTTTCTTATTATAGCTTCGCTTGAGTCTATTTTGATATACAACTAGGTGATCATAGGCTTGCTAACGCTTTTCATCGAGTAGATCAAGTTGTGTGAGTCTATCTACTCTGTAGTCTTCATCAGTGATTAGGTCTTTCAGAGATACTCGGAGCAATGGTAGTTTGACCTCGATTGGTAAGATGGATTCAACACCGCAAACAAGGGAATATGGAGTGGTGTCTGTAAGAGTGTGATATGAGGTGCAATAGGCCCAAAGGGTATGGTTGATTTAGAGATGTGAGTCACATCCAGTATCATTGACAACCTTCTTTAGGATTTTGAGGATGGTTTTGTTGGTTTCCCCAACTTGGCTGTTACCTTGGGGGAAATATGGACTGGAGTAGCGATGGTGGATGTGGAGGCACTCGCACAAATATTCTACATACTAGTTTTCAAATGGTGTACCATGATCTATGAAGATGGTGGATGGGTTGCTAAAATGACAAATGATGTGGTAGAGGATAAACTTAGATATTTGGATGTCTGTTGTGAGTGTGAGTGGGATTCTTTCAACCCACTTTGTGAAGTACTCAGTGGTCATAATGATGTATTTATGTCCCTCAAAGGACAGGGGGTGATCTTACCAACGAGGTTGAAACCCCAACATTAAAATGGCCAGGATGGCACAATGGGATGCAATTCTTGCGCTAGAGCATGTATCAGATTAGCATGTTGCTGACAAGGTAAGAATTTCTTTACAAATTCTCAAGCATCATGCTCCACGGTAGGCCAGTAATACCCAATTATAATAAATTGTTTAGCTAAGACCATGCCACTTGTGTGGCACCACAGATTCTAGTGTGCACTTCTTGCAATGCCTGGGTAACTTCAATTTCATCTAAACATTTGGAGAGAACATTGTGATAACCTCGACGATATAAGGTGTCGGCTACAATAGTGAAGCAGGAAGCTTTGTGAATGAGGTTTTGGCATTGGGTGTTGGTCAGGTGAGGGGATATGATACCATTTTTTAGATAAGTGTGGATGTCCTGGTACCATGGGGACTAAGGACCAACCAAGACACAGACCCGATTGGCATCATAGCTCTCATATGCTGGCACATGAAGTTTCTCAACTAAGAATGCATACTGTGTTGTGTCACGTGGAATTTCCAGGAGGGACTCAATTATAGCCATTGCATCAGCAAATTTTTTCTTCAAGCATGGTACTTGAGTGATCTGTAGATTGAGGAAATGCTCTTTTATTTTTTCTATGATTTCCTTGTTAGGTAGCAATTTTTCATCTTTTATTTGGAATTCATTTAAGACTTTCTTGATGATGAGATGAGAGTCACCAAAGACCTGAATGTTGGTGATATTCCATTTGATGGCCATGTTGAGTCCTGCAACTAGTGCCTCATATTCTGCTATATTGTTAGTGTAGGGAAATCCTAGTTTGAATGATTTTGGGATATAGTCACCTTGTGGGGTGACGAACTGTATGCCTGCCCCAGAACCATGAGCTGTATAGGATCCATCAAAGAATAGTTTCCAAGTCGGTTGTTCTTCTAACATGCATAAGTGCTGATCAAGAAACTTTATGATTAAGGGATAACCATCAACCAGTGGTGCCTCTGCCAACTGATCTACTAAGACTTTCCCTTTGATGGCCTTTCTCTCGATGTACTGAATGTCAAACTCGCTTAGAATCATTACCCATTTAGCCATTCAACCTGTGAGAGTTGTTTTTGATAGTAGATACTTGAGCAGATCAACTTTTGATATGAGTTGAACAGTGTGACTAAGCATGTAATGGCCAATTTTCTAAGTGGAAAAAACCACTACCAATCATGCTTTTTACATTGGTGTGTAATTCATCTCATAGCCTACCAAAGTGTGAATGATTTAGTAGATAGCTCTCTCTTTTATATTGTCATTTAATTGAGCCAAAAGTTCCCCTAGTGTTGTTGTTGTTGTAGATATGTATAAGATGAGAGGTTTACCTAGTGTAGGCGGTACTAAGATGGGTGGATTTTCTAGGTATCCCTTGATCTTGTCAAAAATTCTTTGGCATAAAGGATCCCATTTTAAGTTGTTATCTTTCCGTAGGAGATGCATAAATGGTTAGCACTTATCAACGAGCTGTGATATGAAATGACACACCGATTGGAGCTTGCCTTATAGACTGTGTAGTTGTCTAAGTGTCCTTAGTGGAGGCATTTCCATGATGGCTTTGACTTTTTTAGGATCTATCTTGATGCCACACCTTGATACAATGAATCTAAGGAGCTTCCTTGATGTGACCCCAAAGACACACTTCTTAGGGTGGAGCATTAGGCCATAGTGATAGAGATAATCAAATACTTCTTGTAGGTCATTTAGGTGATCTATTCTTTTTTTGGATTTAGCCAATATGTCATCCACATAATCCTTAAGGATTTTATGAATCATGTCATGGAAGATAATAGTCATGGCCCTCTGATATGTAGCTCTGGCATTATTTATCCCAAATGGCATCATATTATAGCAGAAGGTTCCCCATGGGGTTGTGAACATTGTCTTGTGTTGATCTTCTTCTACGATGTGGATCTGATTGTATCCTAAAAATCCATCCATGAGAGACAACATCTCATGTCTGGGTATGAAGTCCACGATCATGTCGATATTGGGTAATGAAAAATCATCTTGAGGACATGCTTTATTGAGATCACAAAAGTCTGTGTAGATTTTGATTGAGCTGTCAAGCTTGGAGATTGGCACCATGTGAGAAATCTAGTCTGAGTAATCGATTGCTTTGATGATCTTAGCTTGTAAAATTTTCTCCAATTCTGCTTTGACCGAGTAGTGCTACTTTAGGATGCATCTTGTGGAGTTTTTGCTTGACTAGCTTGATGTTTGGATCCACTGATAAGTGATGCACCACGAGGTCTGGGTCTAACCTAGGCATGTGAAATTAGGACCATGAAAAGATGTCAGGATATTCTCTAAGAAGAGTTGTGAAGGCCATTTCTTCTTCCTTTGTTAATGATGTTGCAATGTGAGTGAGTCGAGGCTAATCTTTTGTACCCAGATTGACAGGTTTGGTTTCTTCAATGATGATGGATGACTTCTCTAATCTATAATCATGGATAACATGGAGAGGAGAATCTCTATCTCCTGGCACCTTAGAAATGTTTTTACTAGGAGATACACCCTTTTTTATCTTTTTTTGATCAGATAGTGCCCCATAGGTGTTTTCACTAAGAGATCCATTTTGTTCTTTTTTCTTTTAATTTTCAATTTGGCGGTTGAAGACCTCCTCTCCCCCAAAGTATGCCTCAGGGTCCAAGTTTTATACATGTGTAGAGGACTACCCCCAGTCTGGCTGTTGATTTGTTTCTCCCATGAATCATAGGAGTGTGGCGGTGCTTTCAAACTCATCTATAGGGATGATGCTTGGTTGGTCCTAGTTTATGGGTTCTGGATGGATGAGGGGAAGGTCTATGATATTTAGGGATGATTAGAGAAGGGAAACATTATCGAGGAAAATGTCATCATCAATATCATCATAAGCTCTCACTATTTTCTCTTTCGGGATGTCTTCGAATTTGTGTATGTTACCCAGGGGAATGTGATAAGTTATACTGGTTTCATTAGTGCCCTCAGTTGTGTTATGGCTAATGACAAATGTATTATGTTCAAATCTTAGACCAATGTGTCTTTTTAGTTTAAAGGCCTTAATGGGAGCTCTCATGTCTTGTTCTTTGGGGCCCAGTCCACCTCCTTGATAGTGCCATTTTTCAATGACCAATTTGTGGGTAGAGGGATATTTACCTTTGAAGTGATCAAGGAGGCCACTATCAAGAGGTGTGGGATCTTTGTATAGCCAGTTGTTAATATCAGCTACCTTTTCCTGGCTATTCAGAATGTCGTGGGAAAGAAAGGTAGTAGATCCAAGTTGTTCTAGCTCAGGTTCCTTCTACTCTATGTAACCAGATGGACGCCCATGTGTATGTGGATCTATTGGTAGGGCTTTGATAGTAAAATCATTGGTGAGGTTTTATTATCCACAGCCTTGGTGATCGATCTTGATGGTGGAAAGAGTGGATGAAAGGATAGTGCTTGGATCAGGAAAGGTTTTGGAGAAACTGGCGACAGATGTGCCAATGTCAATTCCAGGTCAATGAGTTAAATGTGGATAGAAGGCTTCCAACACATGAAAATATGCAAAGGGATGGGTATCTACATGAATGATGATCTCAATTCCATTGTGGGGTTATTATTTGCAGGGAATAATCTATTTTATGAAAAACTTAATGATGAATGTTTGCGCATTTTTGGGCCGACCGTATGCACATGGTATCATAGTTTGATTTCATTTCTAGATTAGATTTCCTTTCATCCCTTTATTCAAGTATATTAAAAGGAAGCTTCACTTCATTTATGAATCTAACAATTTTTTTTTCTTAACAGGTGGCAATTACAAGATAAAGAGTTAAAGGATAAACTCAACTCTATGATTAAACTTTTTTGGACCCAACGCCTTTCAAAGACTTAGGATCCTTGAGAAAGAGAGCCAAACTTTGAAGTATATTAGGGAAAACTAAAAGTCCCAAATAGAATGCAATCCTTATTATAATCGCCCCCCCCCTATGTTCCTATTAATGAGTGGGAGAATCTTAAAAGGGATGCACTTGAGAGACGCGCAAGACATGGTGGAAAAATAGTATCACCCGAGGAAAGAAGGTACGTGATATTCTTAATAATGAAATTATGTACTATTTAATCTTTGTACTTATGTGATCTAAAATATTTCAAACATCACACAGGTTTCTTGACACATCAGAGGCAACAGAAGTAAGAAAACTAAAGCACGGGAAACACAAGCTCAGCTCGGGTGGATATTCAAAACTTGCTGCACGAATTGTAAGTAATAGTAAATGAAAACCTGTATGAAAATATTTATAAATTGTAATCAATTTAGTTTTGATGAAATTCACTACAGTAAAAATTCATGATACCAAGCAAAAATATAAGGCTTGGAGTTCAAACAAAAGATTTCAGAAGAGGACAAGAAAGTAGGCTACAAACAAGGCTATACATTCGTAGTTGAACAATTCTGATCAATGAGTGCGCAAGGTTCTTCTGGTTGATATGTCGATCAGGTAAATAAGCCAATTGATTTTTATTACAATTTGAATATTTTACCAATTACCGTATTTGATGTTAAGTTCCAACATAAAGTGAATATATTTGTTTTAAGTAAGGAAACAATGATTATATATTTTTTTAAAACTTGAAAGTGAATATATTTATATGTATTAAACTGAATGATTAACATTTCTCAGTATTTTCATACGGGTTTTCATTTACTATTACTTACAATTCATGTAGCAAGTTTTGAATATCCACCCAAGTTGAACTTCTATTTCCCGTGCTTTAGTTTTCTTGCTTCTGTTGCCTTTGATGTGTCAAGAAACCTGTGTGATGTTTGAAATATGTTAGGTCACATAAGTACAAAGAGTAAATAGTACATAATTTCATTATTAATAATATCACATACCTTCTTTCCTCGGGTGATACTATTTGTCCACCATGTCTTGCGTGTCTCTCAAGTGCATCCCTTTTAAGATTCTCCCACTCATTAATAGGAACATAGGGGGGCCGATCATAATAAGGATTGCATTCTATTTGGGACCTATAGTTGTCCCTAATATACTTCAAATTTTGGCCCTCTTTCTCAAGGATCCTAAGTCTTTGAAAGGTTTTAGGTGCAAAAAAGTTTAATCATAGAGTCAATGAGTTTATCCTTTAACTCTTTATCTTGTAATTACCACCTTTTAAGAAAAAAAAACCGTTAGATTCATAAATGAAGTGAAGCTTCCTTTTAATATACTTGAATAAAGGGATGAAAGGAAATCTAATCTAGCAATGAATAGATTCACAAGCAAGGGATTCACAGAAAAGGGATTCGCAGGCGTTGATGATGGTGCAACCTCAGGAGAAGCATCTTGGTGGAATAGATTCGCAAGCAAGGGATTTGCAGGCAAAAATTCATCCATCGATAGTCATACAGACAAAGGGTGTTGCTTCAAACAAAGTGACTGGCAGCCTTAATGAAATGATCAACAACAATCTTCCTGGCATGGAATCCTCCCAGGTAGACACAGTTAAGGTCAAATGGGGCGACATTCCTTTTGATGATGATGACTTAGCCAGATCAAAGATCACAGGGCATACTCCTCAATGGGTTCTCAAGAATGGCAGATGGAAGGATTGTGCTATCAGTAAGCATCCTACCTCTCAGTATTTCTATAGCTTCCAGTGGCCACCCTCCTACCCTTCACATCGGGTGTCAAAAATTGCTAGGGCTTCAAATTTTCAAGGTATTTTAGGGCCACCTCCTGCAAAACAACTACCATTGTACAAACCTCCCTTCAGGCGTCACCCTAAATTACTTATACCTCTCTCTCCTCCCCCACCCTTTGATATCTTCGATGGCACCCCTCCCCTTTCACCCGATTGTTCTCCAACCAGCTCACCCCTTATTAGTCCTTTCCCTTTTAAGCCCTCCTCCCCTATTATATCCTTTGTTTCCTAGCCAAATTCCACCCCAATTTGTGGCCCTAAAATCATGCCTAAATCTCAATCTCCCTTCAAACCAAATTCAGATCAGCTACCCCCCCTTCCTAAGGTGCCTTTGCATAATCGGGACTTGGAGTTTTCGGGCCGTCATTCTCATCCCCCTCCGGAACCTCGGGTTGTTCCACCATCTCACATGACCCAACCTATGGTGGACTACCTTTGATATTTTGCAATAATTTCTAAGCTTCATTCCTTTCTCCCTTTTCAATTGCTTCTATCATGGGCTCAAGATTCATGGTCGGGTCTCAAAGAGATTTTTCTCTATGAAAAAGGTTCTCTATTTTTTGTAGCCATTTTTGATTCGTCACAGGCTAGGGAAGATATTCATAAATTTAAAGGCTGGTTCTACAATGGTTTTGGTATTATTACTTATGCTTGGACTCTAAACTTTGATATCAAATCTATCCATCCTTTGTTTATTCCCTACTGGGTAGCCCTCCCTAATCTCCCTCTTGAGTATAGAGATCCCTCATTGGTGGAAATATTTGCTAACAAATTAGTTATTTTTGTGAAGCATGAATTCTCCCTATTTTCTTGTCCTCATCTTCCTGTTTGGGTTTGCCTTCTTCTCAATCAATCCAAGCCAATCCCTTCCCAACTTTCTTTTTGCTCAAAATTTAGGACTTGGATTCAGTCGATCATTATCTTGGATCCCTCCCTTATTATTTCTTTGGGTGTCTCATTAGGTCATCTGTCACACAAATTCCAGGGTTCGTCTAAGGCTCCCAAGGTGTTCTTTTCAAACCCATCATCATCCTTCCGGTCATGCCCTTCCTCTCCTCTTCGGCCCTCTCCACCCTTCTGTTCTCTTCAGGTCCTTATTTTTAATCTGCCTACTCTTGATTTGGAGCATCTCCCTTCTCCCCGTCTTTTTTGTAATCTTTCATCCTGCTCTTCATCGTTGTCTAGGCCTTATTTGAAGGTTAATTTTTTTTTCTCCTCTCATCCTCTTTGTAAACCTACTCCCTTTCTCATCTCTTCTGGCACCAACACTTTCCCTTTTTCTCTTCTTTCTCTGATTTTTTCTTTTGTCCCCCCTTTACTGGCTTCAGGGTCCCCTACATTTAACTTTTCCCCTTGGGTGAATTTGGGCTCCCCTGGCCCACCTTCTCTTTTTTCTTCTTTGATTGTTTCCCCCTTCCATCCTATTTTGTCTTTCCCCATTCCTGCCCTTCTTCGGGTTGATCGACCCCTATTCTTCCCCGCCCATCTATCTCTTCTTTATCTAAAGATTGTATTATCTAGAACCTTATTTTCAATAGCCAACCCTTCTCTCTGGTCCCTCCTTCCCATTGATCCCCAGTACCTGAGCATGTTCTTCAATTAATGTGTGACAATATTTTGATTTCAGTATCCTCTCAAATCTATGAGGAAGTGGCTACTGAGGTTGTGGATGAACCTTTTGATTCTCTCCCTACTTCGGTTGTGACCTCTGAGGATACTCCAAGCCATGGTGGGAAGGGCTTTGCCTTTTTTCAAAATCTTTCAATTGCCCAGACCCCTAGTGTCCTCTCTCCCATTCTACGGGACAATGAGATTAAAACTCCTAAGAAGAGAGGTAGAAGACCCCTAGCGGCCAAAACTAAAATTGAAATCAAAGTTGGCCTCCAGTCTACAATTCTAGATAAATTTTCCCATATCATCAAAACAAGGAGGAGCGTGGTTCGCTCCCCTACCCCCTCATGAAAATTTTGTCCTGGAATGTCAGGGGCTTAAATGCCCCTGACAAAAGGTGTCAGGTTAGAAAAAATTTTGATTCCTCTCAGGCAGATATATTTCTTCTTCAAGAATCTAAGTTGTCTCAAACATCTTTTGACAAGACTATTGCTAAATGGGCTTGCTAAGTACCCTTTCTTGTTCCCTCTTCTAGTGCGTCTAGGGGTCTAATTACACTATGGAATCCTAAATATGTTAAGGGTGAACTTTTATTCTTAGATTCTAACAGGCAGATGATGAAGTTTTCATGTTTTGATTTCAAATTTTTGTTGTTCAATGTGTATGGTCCTTCTTCCCCTCAGGACAAACTGGCCCTTTGGGATACCCTTACTGCCTGAATTTCTTATATCAAGGATCTTCCAGTTACCTTAGGGGGTGATTTCAATGCCATCACATCTGCTCTTGAAAAATGTGGTGGAAATCCTACGTCTCCGCACGTCATTAAGGAATTCAATCTTTTCATTCATAATAATGCCCTCTCTGATATCTTTCTGGGATATGGTTCCTTTACTTGGTCAAATCATAGATCAACTTCCTCGATCTCTATTAGACTAGATAGATTTCTTCTTTCATATGAATTTAGTCTTATGAATCTCAAATTGACATCTCAGATTCTCTCTTCTCCAGTCTCAGATCATTTCCCCATCTCCCTTAACCTCTTGCTTCCATCTCATATTTCCAAAGCTAAATCTTCTTTCAAATTCAAAAGAATGTGGTTTACACATCCCCGTTTACCTTCCCTTCTTTGTCAATGGTGGGTTTCTGCCCCTTTTACTAAAGGTAATAGAATGTTTCAATTCCATAAAAAATTAAACTTTGTTAGAAATAAGATTATGGTTTGGAACAAAGAGGTCTTCAAGAATGTCTTTGAAGAAAAGAGTAGGGTGGAAAGTGAGCTTGCCATTTTATCGGAGCACATAGACAAATTTGGGTTAGATGTAGCTTCTATTGCTAAACAAAAAGACCTCCAGGCCTATTAGGATATCCTTTGTTCTAGAGTAGAAATATATTGGAGACAAAAATCTTGAGAGTTGTGGTTGAAGGAAGGTGATAAGAATACTAATTTATTTCATACATCTACAAAAATTAAGAAAGCTTCCTCTTCCATCTTCACCATTAAAGATGTTGTATCTGGCTCTCTTTTGTCTTCACCACAACAAATTGCTGATGAATGAGTCTCTTTTTCACTAACCTTCTCACTCCCCCTAACCCACCAGTAGTGGCTCTCTTTTGTCTTCACCGCAACAAATTGTTGATGAATGAGTCTCTTTTTCACTAAAATTCTCACTCCCCCTAACCCACCAGTAGAAGACTTACCAACTATGGATTTACTTCTACAAGCCATTCCTCCCCTTATTTTTTACTCTGATAATGACTCTATAATGAAACCTTTTAGTCTCAAGGAACTACATTCTATTGTTTTCTCTATGGTGCCAGATAAATCTCCTAGTCTCGATGGTTTTACTATTATTTTCTATCAGAAGTGTTGGGATGTCCTCAGTTTTGATCTCCTCCTTATTTTGGAAGAATCTCACACGAAGGGCTTCATTCTCAAAAATTTCAATACTACCAACCTCATCCTAATTCCTAAGTCTAAAACACCCCAGACATTTGTAGACTTTTGGCCTATTTCTCTTTGTAATGTAATTTATAAGATCATTACCAAAGCTATATACTTAAGGCTTAAACCTCTGATCCCTAAGATTATTTCACTTTAGAAGGGAGGTTTTATTCCAGGAAGAGAAACTTCTGATGGGGTGATAGTTTCTCTAGAAGTTCTCCATTCCGTAGAGACACACCAAATCCCTTTGTTTGTGGCAAAGTGAGATATGAAGAAAGCTTATGATAGGGTTCATTGGTCCTTCCTTTTCAAATTTCTCAGAGAATTTGTCTTTTCTTGTCTCTGGTGTAAATGGATTAAAAATTGCCTATCTAGAGCTTCCTTCTCTGTTATAATTAATGGTTCCTCCTCAGGATTTTTTCAAGCTTCTCAAGGTGTTCACCAAGGGGATCCTATCTCTCCATTCTTATTTGTTGCTATGGTGGAAGCTTTGAGTCGTACTATTCATAAACATGTCCTTTCAGATTGGAAAGGTGTTAGCATTCCTAATACATATTTAATCATCTCTCACAACCTTTCCATTGATGATACCTTGCTTTTTGGCAGCTCTACCATTCAGGAAGCCAAGTGTATTAAAAATGTTCTCAACCTTTATTCTACTGGTTCTGGCCAAATAATTAACCCCTCAAAGTTGAAACTTTTCATGTTCTTTACTCCAACCATCATACAATGGCAAATTGTAGCCATCCTTGGGTTTTCTTTGGACACCCTGCCATCTACTTATCTCAAGATACCCTTTTTCCAAGGTCAATTCAAACCTTCCTTCTGGAGTCTGTCATCACTCAGCTCAAAAATAGGATTGCTGCTTGGAAAGCTCAGTAGTTGTCTCTGTCTGGTAGGATTTTGTTAATCAAGACTTTTTTGTCAGCCATTCCTAATTATTACTTTTCAGTTCGTCATGCTCCTAATTCTTTTATTGCCCAGATTGAAAAAATTATTTGTTCTTTCCTCTGGTCAGCCAATATGACCAATGAAAAAAAGGTTCTTCTTGTCTCCCTTCAAGCACTCTCATTGGATAAATCAGAAGGGGGTGCTTGGCTCCATGATCTTCTAGCTAGAAACAAAGATTTTGGAGGCAAGTTTATTTGGAACTTGTATTCTAAACCCCATTCCCTTTGGTGTAAGATTTTGCAAGGTAAGTATTTATATTCCCCTAATACATATAGAATATTCTCCATTTCTAACCCTCCCTTAGGTTCTCCCACATAGAATTTTATGATCTCTTCAAGAGAGATTGTAGTTAAATTCTTGTCCTGGTAGGTTCAAAATGGGGATTTTGTGTCTTTTTGGGCAGATTCCTAGAATGGCTTCCCCCCTTTAGCCTCTATTAACTCGCTTGTTGAGGTTATGAATACCTTCATCCAATCTTGGGGTGAAAAATTGGTAGACTATATAGATCATGTAGATGTTTCCTCTCGTAAGGCAGTTTGGAAAGATCCCTCTTCTCTCCCAATTTCTCTTGATCACATTAAGACTTTTAACTCTATCCTCTCTTCTAGAGTAGTCTTTCTTTCTAATAACTCGGATCGCCTGATTTGGTGCTCTGCTAACAATGGTAAATACTCAGTTAAGGAGGGTTATAATGCTATCCATCATTTGAATAGTTAGTTTAATTACCACTGGGCATTCTTATTTTTCTGGGATAAGGTTGTCTTGCCTAAATCAGGGGCCTTCTCCTGCCTTTCCATTCAAAACAAAATCCTAACCAGTGACAAACTAGCCAAAATGCAAATTACTACTCCCTTTAATTGTATCTTTTGTGGGGAATGTGTTGAGTCTATGGATCATTTGTTTCTTTTATGCACTTTTTCCTCCCAATGTTGGGCTTTTGTCATGAATAATATGAACTTGGCTCTTCCACTACCTTCTTCTTTATGGGATCTCTTTCAATCTTGGTCAGTGTTGTATTCCCAATCCTTTTTTTCTTGTTTATGGATTATTATCCCATCCACTGTTATCTGGTCAATTTGGTGGGAGAGAAATAAAAGGATATTCCATAAATCAGCTTTTGATCTCTCTTTAGTTCTCTCTACTATTGAGAAACATATTTCAGAATAGGTTAATATCACTATCACTTCCCATTTTAACCCAAAGGTTGTTTTCTCTTCTTGGGATAGTCAAGTTCTAACTTCTTGGAATTCTCTTTCTCTCCCCTCTTCTCCTATCTTTCCTCAAATCAGGAAATTCCCCATTGATAGATCTTTGGTCAAGTGGCAGCCCCCTCAATCCACTTTCAACAAATTAAACTTTTATGGCTGCTCTCGTGGTAATCCTGGTGTTGCAGGCATTGGAGTTTGCTTCATAAATCATTTAGGGAAAGTGTTGGCTTTGAAAGCTTCCCCCATTCTTGATAATACTAATAATATGGCAGAGGCTATCTCACTGTTAGAAGGTCTAGTCCTTGCTAAGAAGATTTCAATTTTATGCCTTCATATTGTAGGTGATTCTTCAGTTATCATTAATGCTTGTGCTAATAAATGCATTCACAATTGGCAGATCAAATACATAATGCAACAAATCTGGTCCCTTATTGATTCTTTCCATAATTTCTCTATCTCGCATACCCTTAGGGAAGGTAATGCTCTTGCGGACTATTTAGCAAATATGGGTGGTGATAAAGTCCATCTTGATACCCTTTTTGTTGATTGTTCATTTGATAAATTCCCCTCCCTAACTCTATCATTCGTAATGAAGAATGCTAAAAGTGGGACTTAATTGTTGGTGTCAGCCTTGGTGCTCTGGTATTTAGCTATTTCTATTTTTCTGATGTCTTTGACTTTTGGCTCTGGATTCTACGTTTTCACCCTTCCCAAGTTGTTAGGCAGGTATACCGAAGTTTTTTCAGTTTCATCTCCGATGATGGTCGGTGAATTTTGGTGGATTTTGGTTTCTCCACCGATGATGGTCAGTATTTTCTGATGGATTTTGGTTTCTTCTCCGATGATGGTTGGTGATTCTCTACCGATGATTGTCAGCAAGCTTTATCAATGCACTTTCTGTGTTACTTTTACTGACAAACATGGTGTAGGTTGGCCTTCAAATTTTGGTGTATACTATACCGATGGACTTCGGTGTGGATATACCGATGGATTTCAGGGTTACTCTAATTTTTCCATCGAACGTCGACAATGCATTCTCGACAGGCATTGTTGAGAAAACTTAGTTTTCTTGTCTCTTATTTTCCTCATTTTTCTTATTTCCATCTAGTATGATGTCTTATGATTACGATGGCTATTGTTTCATTTGGGTTTTGATGTTAAGTTATTTTCTTAAATCTACATATTGATTCTTCTGACATTGAGATTATCCTTTTTTTGGTCTATGATTAGACCTGTAGCTGTATGTCATGACTTATGTAAGCCTTTGGTCATTTTTATCAGAAAACTAGTATGTGATTTGATGGATCTTTTAATTTCAAGATGCTGAGGTGTTGGTCGTTATGTTGTCACTCATTTCTTGTATGTCATCTTGGGCTGATGAGCTCATGCGTAATCTCTCTTTTTCCTTACTTTGCATTTCGTAATGTGATGGTTTGGGATCTTTTCCTTTCTTTTGTGAAGTTGAGCTGGTGTGTGGTACACTTATGTGGCATGTTCTGTCTTTTGTATACATGTTGGTCATTTATTTCTTGATAGTACTATGTGATCTTGACGAGACTGCATATCTTGTGCTTAATTATGCGTTAATCATGAGGTTTTTTTCTAACCTTATATTTTGAGTTTTTGCGCCCATTTTTTGTTGTTGAGGTTATTTTAGAGATCATTTTTCCATCTTCTTTCGTGACTAGTTGGGAATTTGGTTTCTATCTTTCTTTTCTTCCTAGTGTTTTTTAGGTAGGGCTGTTAAATTAGCTTACAATGTCTATTCGTCTGAGTCTAGTGGTGGGTATTAGTACTAGGGTTGATGTATGCTCTTCTTGTTCTGATCTCCACATGGACTACTATCCTCGCAACTACAGAATCTTCTTTGAGGTGGAAGATTGGGAACAACCCTTTCTAGGGTGTGTAAAAGATGATATGTTAGCAATAATTTTCTTTTGTGATCGCCCACACATTTGGCGGGGAATCAAAAGGATTATTGGCCATGACATCCTTTTCCCATTTGGTAAACGTATTATCTTCCCATCCTAGATTCTGTCAATTTTTTTGTCGAATGTTTTTGATCTTTTACAATCTCCATATCGTTTGGATTTAATTGCATCTCGACATGTGAAGCCAGAGATACTTGGGGTAAATAAAATTTCTAAGGCTTTGCAGAAATATGATTTGTGGGGTTGTGCCGGCCTCATTGGTGGCACTAATACATTTGGGGTCAATTTGCGATGGCTATGTGTCGCAATTGGGACAGCCATGTGTCTCAATTGCGACAGTAATAGACGTCATTGTTTTTTAGTCCCAAATACGATGTCTTTCCTTTTCCATCGCAATTACGATTTCAATCCATCGCTATGTAGCCCTATCAACCCCGGCATTTGGGGCATCGCCAATACAGAAAATATGTCGTAATTCTATGTGTATACGTCACAATGGCGACGAAAACCCAAGCAACTGCGACGGTATTTGGGCGTCACCAATACAGCGACCCTGTCATAATTCTGGAGGTAAACATCGCAATGGCGATGAACACCCAAGAAACTGCGACGGTTTTTGGGCATCGCCAATACAACAACCCCGTCGTAATTCTGGAGGTAAACATCATAATGGCGACGAACACCCAAGCAACTGTGACGATTTTTGGGCATCACCAATATAGTGACCCCATCGTAATTCTAGAGGTAAACGTCGCAATTTCAACAGATTCAATATAGAATTAAAAAAAATGGCTGTGCAGCAATGATGTTGACACTTTTGGGCTTCAAAAAGTCAATACATGATTACAACTTTACAGAAAACAAACCCCATGCTAAATCATGAAAAATAGGAGGCAAGGAGCATGAAAAGCAAGCCTGGAAAAGAAG
>MU225643.1:1067978-1079549 GCA_018584345.1 Thuja plicata | reverse complement strand
TTAAATAAAATTAATTATTTAATTAATTTTGAGAATTGGATTAGATGATTTGAGAAAGATGAATTTAGAAGAAAATAGATGATTAATTAATGATTAAGAGACCATTAATTAATAGATGAAAATTAGGATTTTTAATGTAAAGTCGCAAGCCTGTCCATTTTAGGGTGTCTACACTTTCTTTCTTATATGTATAGATATACACAATTGTGTGTGTGTGTGTGTGTGTGTGTGTGTGTGTCTGAGTGTGTGTGTGTGTGTGTGCATATATATATATATATATATATATATATATATATGTATGTATGTGTATGCATCATTATGTTAGGATACTTATTCACTGTGTTGGCATACTTATTTATTATTTTCATTATTGTTACTTTGTTTTACGTCTTCTCAATAGATAGAACATTTGGTATTGAATGTGGTCATTTGGATTCCTTGGAAGAACAGTGCTCAGATTATTTAATGTGTGTGATGATGACATCAAACATGCTATTATCTACCTTCTGAAACATAATATTGTTGGCTCACATGTACACGATGGGGTGATCTATAAACTAGTATTTTCTACTCTCTTTGAAGTTACCGATCGGTTAGAATGGGTCTTGAAGGTGGTTAAGCATGTGATTGTTTTCAAAAATTCAGAAAAAGTTGCGCAAGAGATTCAGACCATCAATCTAAACATTATCTCTGGTAGGCTTGGCTCAATTTTTTTATAATAGAGTTGGCTTTGAAAATAAAAATGGTGGAGGTGTTGGAGGTGTTCAATCTATATTGTGATAATGATAAATATTCTGCTATGAGTATCTTCCATGGTCACAATGAATATTTTTTCACTTGTGACGATAGGAATGTTATGATGGACTACTTCTTTCAAGTTGGCATTTTTGTCAACAAACTAGGTCATCTTTAGATCAAATGTTGACATGAAAATTAATTGTTTAACATAATGTCTAGAATACTCTTCTTTGTAAAAAAATTATTGATACATACTCAAGGTCTAGATATTCATACATTCATCATCATTACAAAAACTTATCTAGCTAATAAACTTTATATCCTTATGCATTATGATGTTGTGATTTTGCCTCTTTTTTTTGACACGATGAATGGTTTCAGATATCACTTATTTGAAAAATGGTGGCTCCATTATATCTTCTTTGAGATTATTGTCTTGCATTGTAATAGAATTATTTTACTATATTTTTAACTATGGTTTTGTATAATTGTTTCTCTTTCTTACCATTTTTTACTACTAATAATTGGTTTCTCTTTCTCCCTTGGGAATACTTTTCAGGTAGAAATGGTAGGATACCATCTATCTTTCTTGAAGACTCTTTATCAAAAGGGGATCAATGTCCTTTATCTTCAATCGAATAAGGGGTGCAGAAGGTTTCTTTGCATCCATTGGGTATATAAATTGAGTGGTATACCCAAATGATGCAAAGCATCTTCTGCACCCTTGATTGCAGTGAAGAGAGAAATGTCATTGATACCCTTTGGATAAAGAGGATTCAGAACATAAATGTGATATCCTACCATTACTACCTAAAAATAATTCAAGGAAATCATAGATGCTCTATCATACCACAGACATGTGTGTGTTCCTTATCATAGTCTTAACACAAGCTCAATCTCATGAGGTTGTAGTGGACCCAATTGACCTAGATTGACCAATAACAACTTCCACTTTCTACATTGAAAAAGTACCATATCTCTCTCTTCAAGGGTGGTTTACTCCTTACTACCATGTCATGTATTTAGTTGTATGTATCTCTAATTGTTTATTGTCTACTATGCAATCTTTATCATATGTATCATGTGACTTATGTAAATCTGATTATGATTGACCTTCATAACATTGAACAGGCCACTCTAAACCAAAATATTGGCCTACTCAATTTTTTCAAATACACTAGGAACCATAGTGACAAGTAAGCCTGCAAGTGTGCCACCCCTATTCCTAGAAATTTGAACCACCTACTCTACAATCTACATATTTAATCATAAAGACATTGCCAAAATTGCAATCATAAAGACTATTTGTCTCCATCCTTCTAAAGATACTACTTTTGGCAACACATAATTGATAAACTTCCAAGACAAGACTTATGAGCCCTTCCCACAAAGGAGGCATTGGAGGACAAGTCATTTTGGAGAGCCTTCAAGAGGTTCCTCTCAATTTTAATAGTGGTTTGTATGGGTTCAACATGAGTCCAAGTGGATGGGCTGGTCTTCTCACAGATGTTTTAGAGATTGGAATGATCCAATCCATGGCTTGTGCTTTTGTCCTACTAAAACTTCCATCCTGTGTTGTTGGAACTTTATATAGCATTGGGTGGCACATCACTCATTGGATATGCACCAAAAGCAATAATTTGAGATGCATATTGGTATTTTGTATTAATCTACTCTAGATTATACATAGGTAATATATAAGGGTTTTTAATCTCAACATAAGAATATTTCTTATATTCTAGAAGGAATGTGCACACACAATGTAGTAGATAGAAAGGACAACAAGGCTCATAAAAGAAATAGCACATATAACTAATACACCTTCAAGAATGTTTAAAAAATTAGAATTACTCAACAAAAGTCATCAGCAAAGATGTTGAAGAAGTGAAGTCGCAGCAAGTTACAGTGTGTGTGGTAAAATGTGAGATTAGAATCTGCAACCAAACACTTCAATAAACTATTACATCAAAAGGGTTAGTGAAAACATAAGATTAAAAGCATGATAAAAACCCCTATAAATCGGCTTATTGCTTCCTAGATGAAGCAATTGTTATTCTCATAGTTATCCATCAGATTGAACATAGAGAAATCAGTGACTTGACTACTCAAAAATGAAAGATTCAATGCAAGACAAAGCGAGATGCATAGAGTTGCATACTTTTCTATTGAGAAACTTGAGAATGAGAATGCATAGACTATTAAATGAAATGCATAGTAACTATGATAAATGAATCTAAGATGAAATATTTGAACTAGAAATGAGAAGAACAATGCATCTAGATTAAGCTATGAGATTAAAACTATAATTTCATTAAGCTAATAAATGAGGCTAAACAATGCCAAAGTGCAAGAATCTACCATGAGAGCAAATACACTATGAATGCATTATGAGTTCTAGGATGAAAATTAACATTATAAATCTAGTCCAAATCTTCTTGCTATGAATGAGAAAGGGAGCTATCCCCTTTTATAAGAGATTCCAAGGAATGAGTGGTTGAGATTAAGAGGCAAAAGAAGTTGATCAATGGTGGAGATGCAATTCCTCTCAATCCATGTGAGGTGATAAAATGATTTTGATTGGTCAAATTATGAGGAGAATAAGAAAAAATTGGTAATTTCCCCATTTTATTTGTTTTATTTGATTTTTGAGTGCACACCCATGTGTGATTGGGTTCACTTTTTAAACGTAGGACTTTTTTTATTTTATCCCAATGTTTAATGTTTTTTGAGTTTAGGCTTTGATGATTGATGATTTGACTTTAAGATTAAAATTATGTAAGCAATTTTGATTAAATGCTCAATAATTTAGAGTCTAGAGATAATGTCTTAGATTTAGGATTTATTAAGACCAATTATTTGAGAAAAGAGGGTTATGGGTTTGCTAGACCATTTTTGGGTGAATACATTTGCCCCTCTTTGACTAATGTGTGATTGATCTGGGAACACATTGGGTCAAATAATATTTGAAGCTTGATTGAATCTAGAAATAGCTTGATGTGAAATGATGAAACTATCCAATAGATCAGAAACCAATTCTGAACTTGAGCAAACAAATATCAATTGAATATTTGAAGATATCAGCTCTGGCCTTGATTGAGCGAAGACTAATAGAGAAATCTAATTATATTAGCTTTGGGCTTGATTGAGCAAAGACTGATAGAAGAGTCTGAGCATTCAGTTTGATGTGAAGTGATGAAACTAAATGTTCATCCTCCCAGTAGATTTCTTGATTTAGGATTAAGTTTGAATGACAAACCAACCTGATGTGGTGCGATGAGACTGATTTCCATTCAATTGATTGGGATAATTGACTTGATATGGATCTTGATGAAGCCAATTACCAGATTCAGGGGAGTTATCAGATTGATATGGTGTGATGAATCTGATATTGTATGTGGAAAAATTGGCCTTTTTATTCAACCATACACTTCAACATAGTCCTTGTCCATCAGCCACATATAGAAGTGAATATGAGTTATTCATCCTGCATGCCTGTATGACTCGACTTGTTGCCTTCTATCTAGATGGGGTTTCGAAATAGCTCTCAGAATGAGAGTCTCACAACCATAGACCAATCTAAGAATGAAGGATTTTTCTCCATGAATGTAATGCACATGCAAGATTATTTTAAGAATTGAAAGATGCAAGATTACTCTAAATGAATTTAAACTATGCCATGATTAGAAATATGAGATTATTCTATTGCAAATGAAAGCTTTTAACTAGAAATGAGATGATAAAATGTAGCAACAATTCAGTATTCTAACAATGCATATTTTCTACAGGGGTTTTGAATGAGGAATGGGAGTTCTTTTATAGACTCAGAAGTGATCAGAATATAAAGTTTCCTTTTTGAAATAAAATAGATAGAAAAGCCAGTTCAAAATAGAAATCTTTCTTTAAAAGAAAATAATAAATTGTTTTCCCTTTGCTTTAATTGTTTTCTTTCTTTGATTTTAACTATTTTATTTATGATTTAACTGTTTTCTTTCTCTTTAAAGCACGGTTAATTCAAAGTTCCCATTTATGAACTTAGGAGAAGATTTTTGAGAGAATATTTAATTAAATAAATAAAGTATGACCTCATAAATGTGTTTTTCTCAATTATCTGCATTTGACACCTAGTTCGAGTAGAGTCAGTCAAAACTCAGAATTGCCTAGTACAATAGGACTTTGATGATTCAAAAGAATGACAAATGCAACAAAACTAGTTAGGGTTGCAAGATGTCAATTTTGGGGTGTTACATTTTGCCCCTCTTTGAATTGATGTGCGAGCAGTGCATTGATTCAAAGAATAGTCTGATGCCTGAAGCATAAAAGAATAGATTTGAACATTGGTGACACAAAGATTGATTGATGAAGATTTCAGAGCCATCTCCAGGATAGATCTTGTAAGGAAACTCAGGTGCGGAAACAGCTTCCTACACTAATCTCTATAGGAAAGTATTGTCCAAATTCTTTTAAATCCTTACAATTTTAGATTCGTTAACTACTTTAACAAAGATATTGCAGCCACATACCATGCATACAGAAAATAGAGAATGACACAATGATTTACCCTGGGGAAAACCTTTCGGTAAAAAACCCCAGCACTTCAAAACCTACACAATGTATTATCTTCAACACAATGGTTACAACACACTTGCAATGCAAGTTCTTTTCAGGAGACAATCGACACACAGACAAATCCAGTAGCACCAGATTATACCAACAATACACTCTTTTCGTATCCCTTCCTATGACCCTAAAAAATGCTTATATCATTGCGCTTTCCTTTTTAGGGAAACTTCCAAGGATAGTTGTATTAGGGTTTTACCATTCTCCGAGAAAATAGGATTGTGGTAGAGTGTAAAGTACTCAACTTTATCAGTTTCCACATGTCTTACATGTCTTCACCTGTCATTGAAATCTCCTAGAAATAGCTCTTACGTGTCATAGGAAATCATCATAACCATTTCATCCATGATCTCCTTACACACAATTCAAGATACTGACACATCAAGTGGAGTGACACATCAACATGCCAATTAGACATGTACACTCACACTTAATTACATTATTTGCAAGAAATACATTTTACAAAACAAAAAATAAGAATAGGAATTATCCAAGGTTGACACACCCTATTCCTAACAGAGCTTGACTCTCCAAAGTCTAGGTTAGGTTGTTGAGACGCTGGTCAAATAGAGTCTTCGAGGGTCATCTTCAGGACAAAGCTTGATCCTCAGGGATCCTAGTTAGAATGCCCTGATACCTAATAGATTAAGATTTTGATAATCATCTCAAGAACAAAGCTTGACCCTTAGGGATCCGGGTTAGAATGCCTTGATAACTAATAGATTAAGATTTTGAGAATCATCTCCAGAATGAAGATTTATCCTTAGGGATCTGGGTTAGAATGCCCTGATACCTAATAGATCGACATCTTTCAAAGACTGTCCCCATAACGAGGCTCAACCTTCAGGAGTTAGGGTTAGAATGCCCTGATACCTGTCCATAAAAAAGATAGTCAAGAGGGATTTTGGGACATATCTCTAGAATGAAGCTTAGTCCCCCAATATCTAGGTTAGGTCACCCAGACACTAGTTAGATTGATATCTTTCACAAGACTATCCCCAGAATGAGGCTCAAATTTCAGGAGTCAGGGTTAGATTTCCCCGATACCTATCCTAAAAGATAGTTAATAGGGATCTTTAGGACTATCTCCAGAATGAAACTTAGTCTCCCAATATCTAGGTTAGATTGCCTAGACACTGGTTAGATTGAGATTTTGAGAATCATCTCCAGAATGAAGCTTGATCCTTAGGAATCTGGATTAGAATGCCCTGATACCTAATAGATGACAAGATGTAAGGAACAAAGATGCCCCTATTGATTAAAATTCATGGAACACCCTGTTTTGACCGTGAGGTATGAAAAACTGAACATGCCCCAAGTGATGAGATGCCCCTAGCAATGAGGACTTTTAAATTCAGATCAGATTGATTGGAATAGATTCAATGATGTAATCATCTAGCCCCCTCGGGAGTGGAATGGAAAGATGACATGTCATATGATGATTGAGAGTGAGAAAACACAGATAGATGTTGAATCAGAGATCGAGAAGAACTCAAAATAGATTACGAAAGAATTTGGAAGATTCAGAATCAATTTTGAGTGATTTCAAGGTCTGGTTAACCAATTTTGACTAGGGTTGACTAGAGTTTACCATAGTTGACTTTTTGAGGAAAAAAATTCAAAGATTTGAGAAAATGTTGATTAGATATGATTCTGACAAGAAACCGACGTCAGAAAGTTGACTGCACAAGCGGTCGATCGTGTCGGTCCCAAAAATTTTAAAATGCAATTTTGAGCTATATCGAAGTGTCAAATTTTGATTTTGATTTTGATCACAAAAATAGATTTAGAGCAGCCAAATTAGCTAGTGGTGAAATTTTCATGCAAATCAAAGCACTTTTGAAAATTAGGTCAAAATCTATATGAGTCAAAAAGGTCATTTTCAAATCATTTGCCTCCGTTGGCTTTTGAGAATTGAGTTCTGAGCAAAAATGGTGGTCCCCGTGAGCACTCATCATTTTGAGTGATCCAAGTGGCACAATCGGCCAATAGCCTATGGACCCCTGGTAAGTGGTCGATTAACCTCTCCAGCATTTCAAATTTCATTATTTTTGGTCAATTTTGCATTATTTTTACATGTTTTTAGAAAGTGCTCTGCGGGTTCTCGCGCGAGGAACTAGTTTCCTCGCGTGCCTCATGATGAGGTCTTGTGCGAGAAACTGTCAAAAGGCAGATTCTTGCATGGGCCACTGGGTATCCTCACATGGGAGGGTACCCACATCTTAGGTGGGAAACCCTTCGATGGGGGGTTTCTCACGCAAACAGTGATGAAACTTCACACGGGAATGAAACTTCGTGTGACTCGTGAAACTTCTTCGTGCGAGAATCTGCTATCTCGCATGAAGAAAAAGTAGCAAATTGAATAGAAAACAAGGGTGTGCTACATCCTATAGCAATTGCGTCAACATTGGTCTGTAGCGTAGTGTGTCTATAATGCTTTATTGCTTAGCTATGCATTGATTATCGTGAACCATGAGTACTAATCGTGCTTTGTTGTTTGTGTGTCTTGTAGGTTGAGTTCCCAGACATAGCATTTAGGTCACATCATCCAGCTATCAGTGGGCTGGTGCGGTAGTTAGACGATGCAGAGATTGCCCATATTGACAGCCTGGGCCTATCACATCTCTGTGAGATACCTGGTATTTGAGTTAATCATGATTTACTAGGAGCACTAGTAGAGCGTTTCCATTCAAAAATGAACACCTTTCACCTGCCTCAGGGTGAGATGATAGTGACACCGAAGGACATCTATCGAATCCTCAGGATACCTTTCCATGGGCCCTGAGTAGAGTATGAGGTATAGCCTCGACCAGGGATACTGGCACTATGAGAGATCCTACAGGATAAGCTACTCATGGGGAGAGCCATCCCATGGGAGGAGCCGATCAGAGAGTACGGGCCTAGGCACCGATTGGTCATGGTATTGGCAGCATTCCTTGGGTTCTATCTGATGCCGGATTGCGGTTAGCATGGTTTCGAGTGTGGTTGGGGTTGGATGCTACAGCAGATGCTAGAGGATTCGATCAGATATGGGTGGGGTCAGTGTATGCTGGCCCATATGTATCATGAGATGCATGAGATCGCCTATAGAGAGGCGAAGAGCATGGCAGTAGGGGTTTATGTTTTACAGGTGTGGGCATGGGAGCACCTGTCGGTTACACGACCCATATGTGAGGATCTAAGGGAACCACTAGAGCCTTACATATATAGGTATAGAGGTTTGATTACCTAGCCCATGCTAGGTAAGATAGAGTAGTGGCGAGCTTATCTCAATAATATGGTTGCAGTAACATGGCAACCATAGTGACTCACAGAGGACTGGGATGATGCAAGCGATCAGCTGGGGTATATGCTTGTGTCTCAGCCTCTCATTGGCTGAGTGATATTAGTGATTGAGCACTTTCCTATGACACATGTCTGGCGATAGTTTGGCTGGGCACAAGAGATCCCACAGGAGTATTATTCCTATGCTCATTTCACTGATGAGCTTAGGAGGGGATGGTCAACCAAGATAGATACTGGTCGATGTATGATTGATGTACGATCCCTAGCGTGGACTCAATGGGATTACTTGAGCACTATAGTAGATGGGGGCATGACTCCAAAGTTTAGGGAGCACTTTGTGACACATCCCTTTCCATGTTTCACAAACCCCATTGGCATGGTCGTGCCAGCACAAGTAGTGCACCCACAGGTGCCACAACAGTAGGCACCAGTGGTGCAGGAGCACCCTGGAGATGCCAAGAAAATATGGTAGTCTCTTGTCATTTTGGTGTGCTAGTGTGTGTAAGACCCTCTAGTAGGGAAATGTAAATATATAAGGTCATGTTGACCAAGAGTAGTTTAGGTAGTTTTCATTTTGTGCTTCTTTTTGTGTGTAAATAGCTCTTTTTGGCTCCATTTAAGGTGGTGTACTTGATGATGTCATCAAAGGTTAGGATGATGTCATATAATTTTTTAGGGTCCTTAGGTACCCTAGTTGGTTTAACTAAGGTTAGATAAGGTTGATTGGTGGAGAAAACACTTCACAAGTGTAAGTTGTCAAAAGATGAAAAATGTTGCTATGCAACATTAGCAACTTTTAAAAGTTGCTGACAACTTTTGTTGTCTAGAGGGTTTTTGAGGTTCTAATGTTTTTGGAACCCATAGAAGGGATGAAACATGTGGGAATACCATATATAAGGTGGAAAAACCCTAATTGTGGAGGAGAGGAATTCAATTCTACGGACTGTTATCTTGGAGCCAAGAGTTTTTCTAGAAAAAATAGCAGATTTGAAGCATTTTGTATTTTCATTGTATTGGAATGGATTATTTTTGTAACTATGATCACTGGAGGTTGTTTTTTTTCATGTTACCAAGCTTCTCCATTCATTAATTTTCTTTGTAGTTGTTTCTTTTTTGTAGTTTAAAAATTCTTTCAGTTTGGGACTGTTCGCTGTCCCGTTTTGGCCAAGGAGCAAAGATGTGGACCTAACTCCACTTCCCACCATTGGTTTTGCATGGCCACCTGAGAATGGAAACTAGGTCCATGGAGCTTAAAAAATATGGAAGGAGGAGCTCTCAAAGTGCTGGCATGTATTTTTAATCACTTTCCCTAGGCGAGCTAAACTCATAGCCCGGTTAGAGGAAGCAAGTGACAGCTGATTTAAAAAGTGCAGGGGGTGTTCTCATGAGCCAAGAAGGCCATGGATGTTCTAAGTGATTTTTTTCAGGTGTTCCCTAAGGTGGAGGAGTTCCCAAAGATCCAACAAGACAAGTTTTGAATCCCAAGACACCAACTGGTCTAAAAATAAGAATTGTGCCATTTTCTGATAAAGGGGTGTACGGAGAGTTCCAAGATAAAGGACGTAGAAAATCCTTGTAGGTTTTTGACTTACCTAAAGAATACCACAAAAGATCAGGGGGTCCTTTGAGAGATTTTTTCTATTTTTAAGGCTTCCTAAATACTAGGAGGGCTAATTTTGCAAAAAGGCTACAAGGCCTATAAAGTAGGAACTAGAACCCGATGGCAATATGGATCAATTTGGTGGTTTCAAACCTAGGTTGGAATTGAAAAATGAAGTATGTTGAAGCCCTAACCCTCTTGCAAATCCAAACTTAAGTGTAGGGCTTGGAGTGGTTTGTGTAGAAGGTTCTTGTGGAACACAAGAATGGTGTCTTCAACATGATAGTTAGTTTCCTTGGTTGGAAAGGAAGAACTGATTCTTCAAAGTGTTGAAGGGTGGATTGAGGAAGCCCTAGAGGTCCTGAGAGAGACCTATTAAGATTTTTGAGAAAACTCAGAAGGTTACCAAGGAGGCTCCCTATCAGAGTGGTATCAGAGCCCAAGTTCAAGATTTGGGAAAAGAAGAAATAGTGTAGCTAGTGGATGTTGCAGACCAAGGACTCAAGTGAGGAGTCTAGTTCATCAAGAAAGACGGTGACCAATGCTGAATTGGCCAAGAAAGTGGATGAACAAGAAGAGGATAACAGGTTGCTGAGAGAGATATTGGCTCAAATGGAGCAACTCTTGGATGAAGTCCAAGCTAAGGCAGATAGTGTAAAGGACAAGGTGGATCAGAAAGAGGAAAAGGAAGCTAAGGGGAAGGAGTGGGACTTAGATGAAGAAACACCTACCCCTAATCCTGTCTTACCTAAGGAACCCTTCTCTAAGGCACTCAAAGCTTTGAGTGGTAAAGCCTTGGAGGGTGTGCCATTGTTTAATGGACAAATGGATGCTGATTTGGTTTTAGATTGGATAGACAGCCTTGAAAATAATTTTGAATGTGATGGGGTGACTGATGCTCAAAAAATCAAGGTGGCCAAGTCTAGATTAAGAGGACCAGCACTTACCTAGTGGAAAGTTGTTCAGAATGAAAGGGAGAAAGTTGGCAAGAGTCCTATTGTGTCATGGAAAGGTATGTTGGCAATGTTGAAACAAACTTATCTCCTAGATGACTACGAAGTTCAAATGCATAGAAAGAGACAAAAAGACCTTGAAGTCCAAGCATATACAGAGGAGTTTCAGAAGTTATGTTTGAGGTCCAAGGTAATGGAGGATGAAAGCATTAGATTGGCTAGATATCAAAATGAGCTCAAGTGGTCTATATAAGAGGAGATGAGTCTTGCAACTTTGACAAGTGTGAGACAATGCTATCAAATGGCTCTTAAGATAGAAGAGAAGAGCAAGAGGAAGCATGATTAGACCTCAAGAGGAAGAGGTAGAGGCAAAGAAAA
>MU225643.1:1018064-1065231 GCA_018584345.1 Thuja plicata | reverse complement strand
TCACATTGCTCATTTGTTTTTTAAAGAAGTGGTAAGGATTCATGGCTTACCTATCAGCATAGTCTCTGACAGAGATGTAAAGTTCATGGGTCATTTTTGGAAGAACTTGTGGGCAAGATTGGGAACCAATTTGTCATTTGGGTTAGCCTACCATCCCCAAACTGATGGTTAGACTGAAGTGATCAATAGAGTGTTGGGAAATCTCCTTAGGTGCTTGACAAAGGAGTATGGAGTGATGTGGGATCAGATGTTACCACAGGTTGAATATGCCTACAATGACAGTGTCAACAAGACAATAGGTAAAATCCCTTTTGAAGTAGTTTATGGGCTGCACCCTAGAGGTGTGTTTGAGTTAAGGAACTTGGAAAATGCAGAAGGAAGGAGTGCATATGTAGATGATTTTTCTAAATCTATGAAGGAGGTTCATGAGCAAGTGAAGAAGCAACTCCAAGAGGCTACACAAAAGTTAAAAGCAAAAGTTGATGAAAGAAGGAAAGATCTTCAGTTTGCTATGGGTGACCTTGTGATGGTTCATCTTAATAATTCTAGATTGTAGAAGAGAGTCCCCACCAAGCTGTAGATGAGGAGGATTGGTCCTTGCAAGATTCTTGCAAAGTATGGGCAAAATGCCTATAAACTTGACTTGCCAACAGATTTGGCAATCTCTCTTATTTTCAATGTGCAAGATTTGGTCCAATATAAGGGACCTATACTAGTATATATAGAGGTACAGCTAGATGGTAAGGACATAGCAGAAGATGTTCATCTTACCCCTACACCAACACCAAAGGTAGAGAAGATTTTAGACTCTCAGGTGAAGAAAAAGACTACGAAAGGCACCTATTTGGAACATCTCATTCAGTGGGCAGGCATGTCAGAGGATAATGCTACTTAGGTGGCTAAGAGTGACTTTAAGAAGTAGTGAATTGATCCTAAGCTCCTGTCCCCAGAGGTGACATAAGTTCTTAACCTTGGTAGTATGGTGCAGGAGCACCCTGGAGATGACAAGAAAATATGGTAGTCTCTTGTCATTTTGGTGTGCTAGTGTGTGTAAGACCCTCTATTAGGGAAATGTAAATATATAAGTTCATGTTTACCAAGATTAGTTTAGGTAGTTTTCATTTTGTGCTTCTTTTCTTGTGTGAATAGCTCTTTTTGGCTCCATTTAAGGTGGTGTACTTATTGATGTCATCAAAGGTTAGGATGATGTCATAGAATTTTTTAGGGTCCTTAGGTACCCTAGGTGGTTTAAATAAGGTTAGCTAAGGTTGATTGGTGGAGAAAACACTTCACAAGTGTAAGTTGTCAAAAGATGAAAAATGTTGCTATGCAACATTAGCAACTTTTAAAAGTTGCTGACAACTTTTGTTGTCTATAGGGTTTTTGAGGTTCTAATGTTTTTGGAACCCATAGGAGGGATGAAACATGTGGGAATACTATATATAAGGTGGAAAAACCCTAATTGTGGAGGAGAAGAATTCATTTCTACGGACTGTTATCTTGGAGCCAAGAGTTTTTCTAGAAAAAATAGCAGATTTGAAGCATTTTGTGTTTTCATTGTATTGGATTGGATTAGTTTGCTGAATATGATCATTGGAGGTTTTGTTTTTGTATGTTACCAAGATTTTCCATTCATTAAGTTTCTTTGTAGTTGTTTCTTGTTTGTAGTTTAAAAATTCTTTCAGTTTGGGACTGTTTGCTGTCCCATTTTGGCCAAGGAGCAAAGATGTGGACCTAACTCCACTTCCCACAATTGGTTTTGTACAGCCACCTGGGAATAGAGACTAGGTCCATGGAGCTTCAAAACTATGGAAGGAGGAGCTCTCAAATTTCTGGCATGTATTTTTAATCACTTTCCCTAGGCGAGCTAAACTCATAGCCCAATTAGAGGAAGCAAGTGACAGCTGATTTAAAAAGTGCAGGGGGTGTTCTCATGAGCCAAGAAGGCCATGGATGTGCTAAGTGATGTTTTGCAAGTGTTTCCTAAGGTGGAGTAATTCCCAAAGATCCAACAAGACAATTTTTGAAGCCCAAGACACCAAACTGGTCTAAAAACAAGAATTGTGCCATTTTCTGATAACAGGGTGTACGGACAGTTCCAAGCTAAGGGACGTAGAAAATCCTTGTGGGTTTTTGCCTTACCTAAAGACTACTACAAAAGATCAAGGGGTCCTTTGAGATATTTTTTCTGCTTTTAAGGTTTCCTAAAAATTAGGAGGGCTAATTGTGCAAAAAGGCTACAAGGCCTAGAAAGTAGGAACTAGAACCCGATGGCAATATTGATCAATTTGGTGGTTTCAAACCTAGGTTGGAATTGAAAAATGAAGTATGTTGAAGCCCTAACCCTCTTTCAAATCCAAACTTAAGTGTAGGGCTTGGAGTGGTTTGTGTAGAAGGTTCTTATGGAACACAAGAATGGTGTCTTCAACATGATAGTTAGTTTCCTTGGTTGGAAAGGAAGAACTGATTCTTCAAAGTGTTGAAGGGTGAATTGAGGAAGCCCTAGAGGTCCTAAGAGAGACCTATTAAGATTTTCAAGAAAACTCAGAAGGTTACCAAGGAGGCTCACTATCAACTAGTGCCTCCACTACAGCATGCACCATGACCACCACCACAGCAGGTACCACAATAGGTGCCACGTCCATGCATAGTACAGGTGGACATACCTGCACGCCAGATGAGAATAGATCTTGGTGTGAGCAGTAGCGAGAAGCAGAGCAGGAGGATGACAGCTGCGCAGCTTGAGGATGTACAGGAGCAGGCAGAGTGGTAGGAGGTCCCACAGGAGGACCCAATGTAGGAGGACCAGCCTGCACAAGAGCTGGGATAGGGTGCAGTACCCAGGGATGCACCATCATAGGTACAAGAGGCCTTGCAGAGAGTAAGAGAGAGGGTATGACAGCTAACTAGATAGGTGATAGATTTGACAGTATAGGTTGTCTTACAGGATGTGTGGCTTTTGGATAGAGACCGGGAGGTACAAGATCTCTGAGGGTAGTTGTGGATGGCACAGGAGGAGACTCGACATCAGACCACCTGAGAGGCCTATTACTACACATCCTATATAGGGGTGGTGTATGATGAGGCATCGCAGGTGGTGAGATTTTCTTCATATGCCAGAGGTTCAGAGGGTACACAGGCACCACCTCCACTAGATATGCCTCCACCTCCACCTCCTCTAGGTGATGAGGGAGAAGGCTAGAGTTAGATTTGATAGATGAGAGCATAGGATGTATCTAATGCATTGGCATCCATGTATTGTACCATCATTTTGAGATAGACTGTGCTCGAGTAGCACCATTTTGTATTGTATCGACACATTGAGATATATATATGAGCTTGTCTTTTGGTATCATCACATGTGTCACGTGTGATTGTTGATGAGATGTTTCCTATATGCTTAGATGGTTAGATGATTTAAAATGTATGCAAATGTATGAACATGTTTTGAATATATGTAAATGTATGAAATGCACATGTATGTGATGTTTATGAGTGTATGTGATGCACATGTTGATGTAGATGCAAAGATGTATGTATGTAGATGATAAATGCAATGTGTAAATGAAAATGCAAATGTAATATATATGGTACTAACATCTCATGTAGGGTGTACAGATGTGTGACAGATGCTAACCAAGAGAACATGTGAAGAATCAAGAGCAAGGATCGAACACTTGTGCAGTCATGATGAAACCAAGACACTGAAGAAGAAACTCCCCAATGTATGAATCTAGGAGAACGCAATGAAGTGAACATCAAATTGTTGTCACAATGCAAGTCTAGAATGAAAATGCAATCTTATGCTAGATGTAATATGAAAGTGCAATTCTAGGACATGGTTGTGAGACCCATCATAAAATCATCATCATTGAGCATTTTTTGGAACATCAGAGTCGATACAACCCTTACAAGTGCCACAATGAAACCGTAAGGATATGAATATGACTTTCATCAGATAAAATGTAGGAAACAAATGTAAGCACCAGGGCACAAAAGCCAAGATGACCTGAACATTGTTTCCAGTTAATGTTGCAAGAGTACACCAGTATCGAGGCATTCAAAAGCTAAGATAACCATGAGTGTGATTGTGCATAAACAAACAGAGCAATAACAGTCAATAAGATAGTATCAACCTCACCATGGTGTACAAATAAACAAGATCAAGGGATGTGAGGTTGTTCCACCTTAGTACGGGAGCTCTTATCACATACACCCTATTTATTTGACATTGCCGGATCATCGGGACCACACCAACAAGCAGTAGACAAAGAAAATATCAATGAAATCCATGAGAACAGACAGCATACAAAGGAAGATTCAATCATAGCTCAGCCAGTTTCAAAGTTTTTGAATATGTATGTGTATGAGGTGTTGAAAAACATCGTTGTGCTTGTGAGTGCATTGTGTTTGATTGTTATCGATAGATGTTTACATGTGAGATATCTAATGTGTGTTGAAAAACACAGATGTGTCCAAAGATAGTGTTGAAAAACACTATTTATGGTGGTGTTGAAAAACACTAGTTTGTGTCAGTAGAGTGTTGTCCTTCAGAAATGACAAGATTACTGACGCGGGTGTAAACCAAAGATGCGATCAGATTGGGGACTCAGGCCCCCAAGTAATAGTGATTGACTTGATGTATGTTGTGAGGACAAACTAGATGTGGTTGCCCCCAGGTGTATGGCGCTGAATCAAAGTCAATTTAGTAGGGTTCGCAAAGGAACCAAAGTGTCATGAAAGTGACCAAAAGCTATGAACAAACTAAAGCAAAGAATCATCAAGACTAAGTATCAATAGATAGAGAATTTGAGGATAACTCCAACTGTAATGGATGTGAGCAATTGCAAAAGTACAGTGACAGTAGGCAGACACAGTGAGAACCACTGGTGACTGACACGAGAGAGATTCATAAGTGAAGATATCGTAGCAATAGCTAGACATCAGTAGGCATACGTAGTGAGAACCACTGGTGACTATTGCAAAGTTGATCCCAAATGGTAATAGGATTGTCCCCTCTAGACTAGGAGGGTTTCCCCTAGAGTATGACCAGTTTCAATCCATGTAAGTTGGTGTCTTGATGGGAAACTGAAAGCATGCAGAAAAGCAAATGCAAGAAGGAAAGCAGGAAAGCAACAAAATAGGAAAGCAAATGTGTAAATCCAAGTGTTGCTGCGATAGATATAGAAATGTGGAACAAGAGGCGCTTGTTTACCAGGTTTTCACCTTCTTGGCAGAAATTCTTTTTTTGCTACCATGACGCCTATTTGCCAAGTTTTAATCAATGGCACCTTTACACTTTTTCTCTTTTTTTTTGTATTTTTCAATCTTTTAATTTTTTTGTATTTTTGGAATATATGATTTTTTTGGAGATACATCAAAGCACCTATTGCTAGGTTTTCACTAAGATGATCATTTTTTTTTTGTGGACTTTTTTAGATTTTTAGAATTTTTTTAGGACTTTACTATATACATGAGCATACTGAAGATGTCTCGGCTGTAGAACCGTTTCAGATGAAGAGCGTTGATGGGATCTTTGAGTTGTTCTCCTTCAGTAGTAGAAATTTGATAAGTGCCAGACCCAAACACTGCAATGACAACATACAGACCAAGCCAATTTGGTTCAAATTTCCCTTTCTAGATCTGATGTTGTTGATTCTTAGAGTTCTCCCTCAGGACAAGGTCACTCGCTTGGAAGTCCCTTGGGTGAAATTTCTTGTTATAGCTCTTGGACATCCTTTTCTGATATGCTCTAAGGTGATCAAATGCCACTTGTTGACATTCATCAAGTAGTTCTAGCTCTTGTAGCTGAGATATTATGTTATCATCATCAGTAATGAGGCCTTTCAGAGAGACTCGTAGAGAGGGAATCTGAACCTCAATTGGTAACACAGCATCTGCTCCATAAACCAAAGCATATGGTGTAGCCCCTGTTGGTGTTCTTATGCTTGTCCTGTATTTGCAGAGAGCTGGATTGATCTAGAGTTGCCAATCTCATCCATATTTGTGCACTATGTGATGCAGGATTTTAAGGATCGTCTTGTTGGATGCTTCTGCCTGTCCATTACCATGAGAATAATGGATGGAAGACCAATGCTGAGTAATTTTAAACTTAGATCATAGCTCTGTCAAATCCTTATTTTTGAATTGCCCCCCATTATCAGTGATTATTGCTAAGGGTACACCATACCTATAGATGATGTAGTTGAGAATGAACATAGCTACTGATTTTCCATTGGCAACGGTGAGAGAGACTGCCTCCACCCACTTGGTAAAATAGTCTATAGTTGTGATGATGAAGTTATGTCCATTTGAGGATGAGGGATAAATCTGACCCACCAAGTCAAAGGCCCATTATTGAAATGGCTAGAAAGTAATGAAGGGAATAAGCTCCTTGGCTGGAGCATGAATCAAATTACCATGTAGTTGACACTGTTTGCAAGACTTAGCAAACTGTGTAGCTTATTTTTCCATATCTGGCCAATAGTAACCAGCTCTAATAAGTTTACGTGCCAATGTCAGGCCGTTAGAGTGACACCCACAGATGCCTTCATGCACCTCTACTAATGCACGTTTGGACTCATCAGGTTCTAAACACCTAAGGAGGATACCATCTAGACCATGCCTATACAAGTCATTAGCTATGATGACAAACCATGAAGCACTGCAGATTAAGTGACATTTCTCATTTTGGGTGTAAGTGCCCAAAACAATTTGGTCACGAAGGTAGGAGTAAATATGATGGTAGCGAGATGAGTCATGTCTAATAATAGAAAAAATCATCCGGGACTTAGGGGAATCATAGGCTGGGTGGCGTAACATCTCCACTACGATTTCATGTTGGAAATCATTTTCTGGCATCTGTAACATGGAGGCAAGAGTAGCCATTGCATCCGCTACTTTATTATCTACCCTGGGAACTTGTTGAAATGTAATGTGAACGAAATACTTTCTGAGGTCATCAACCAACCATTTATAAGGCACCAAATTGTCATCTTTTGTCTGATAGATATCATTTACTTGATTGATGACTAACTCTGAATCTCCAAGGACATTGAGCTCACCCACTCGCCACTCAAGGGTGATCTTCATAGCATTGATTAAGGCTTCATACTCAGCAATGTTGTTTGTGCAAGGAAACAATAGCTTGTATGCATTTGGTAAAGAGTACCTTTGAGGTGTAATGAACAGTATCCTAGCACCTAACCCCTATTGGGTAAATGAACTATCAAAGAACATAGTCCAGGACCAATGTGTAAGAAGTAATATGGACTCATCTAGGAATTTGATGTTCAATGGTTGATGATCTACCAGAAGTGTATCCGCCAACTAATCTACAATCGCTTGCCCCTTGATAGCTTTTCTCTCTACATACTCAATATCAAATTCACTAAGAAGCATGACCCATTTAGCTAGTCTACCTGTGAGGGTAGCTTTACTGAGCAAATATTTTAGAGGATCAATTTTAGTAATAAGGCATGTAGTGTGAGCTAGCATGTAGTGCTGCAGTTTTTGTGAGGAAAATACCACTGCAAGGCAAGCCTTCTCTACAGAAGAATAGTTTATTTCATATGAGACCAGAGTTCTACTAATGTAGTAGATAGCCCTTTCTTTATTGTTCTGATCTTCTTGAGCCAATAGGATGCCCAATGATGTATTATTAGCAGAGATGTAAAGTATAAGCAGCTTTTCATGAATAAGAGGCAACAAGATTGGCAGGTTCACAAGATATTGTTTGATTTGTGTGAACCCTTCATCACATTCCTTGTTCCGTTGGTAAGTCACTCCTTTGTGTAAAGTCTTGGTGAATGGTTGTGACTTGTCTGTCAGTTGTGAGATAAAGCGCCAGATAGATTGTAGTTGGCCTTGAAGTCCTCTCATTTGTTTGATATTCTTTGATGGTGACATTTCCATGATAGCTTGAACTTTCACAGGATCCACCTCGATGCCTTTTGCAGAGATAATATAACCAAGCAATTTTCCAAAGGTTACGCTGAATGTGCATTTCTTAGGATTGAGCCTCAAACTGAATTGTTCCATGCGATCTAGTATAGGACCTAGATCCACAAGATGTTTCTCTCATTTCATGCTCTTAGCTAAAGTGTCATCAACATAATCCTCAATTGTTTTGTGCATCATGTCATGAAATATGGTGGTGACAGCTCTCTGATATGTAGCACCGACATTTTTAAGCCCAAAGGGCATGACATTCCAATAGAACGTGCCCCATGCACATGTAAAAGTAGTTTTCTCTTGGTCTTCTGGCGCGATCTTTATTTTGTTTTAGCCAGAGAAACTATCCATTAGTGAGTACATTTTGTATCCTGCTGTCATATCTACAATCATATCAATATTGGGCAATGGAAAGTCATCCTTAGGTCATGCCTTATTCAAATCTCTAAAGTCTGTGCATACTCAGATAGATTTGTCATGTTTTGATACTGGAACAATGTTAGAGATCCATTCTACATAGTCAATTGCTCTGATGAATATTTCCTTTAGAAGTTTCTCCAATTTAGCTTTGACAAGTAGAGCCACATGTGGATGCATTTTCTAAAGTTTTTTCTTAACAGGCTTGACATCTAGTGCAATGGACAAATGATGCATGATTAGATTAGGGTCTAATCCTGGCATGTCTGAATATTTCCATGCAAAGTTTTTTTTTTCTCTGGAAGAATGTAGTGAATTCCTCTCTTTCTGCCTCAGATAATGATTGTGCCAAATGAATTATCTGAGGTTCAGCTTCTGTACCCAAGTTGATTGGTTGAGTGTGATCAATTAGCACAGATGATCATTCTTGGAAATGACTTGGAAGTGTATCAAGTATCTCACCCTAAGGCACCTCAGAGAGGTTTTCACCCTTGGCTACGTCCTTTATTTTGACTTTTTTAGGCTCTGACACTGCCACAATGTGGTTTTCACCATCAAAGCGCCTATTTTTTCTTCTTTTGATTTTGTGACTAAGATACTTGATATCATCCTCGGTCATGTTGACACCTTCTTCACTAGTGGAGGACATTATAGGTTCGATAGCATGGAGGTAACAGGAAAGAGCGTAATTGGTCTAGAACATAAGGACTTCATTAGATGGGGAGGGATATTTCCAGTCTATAAGCTCGAGATGTGGAGTGAAAGAGAAGTGATAGGTTCAAGTGCATTCATGGTATAATCATCAAAAGCATGGATGAGCAAGTCGAGACCTAGAGTGATCTCATCCAAAGGTGTAGTCAAATTCCTTTGATTCCTAGCGACCGTAGTAGACAACATGTTAACATCTATGGAGTCAGACTCATTTAACCTGACACTAGACCCTTCACCTACATAGAGAAGGTTTTCATGCATGTGAATTGTATCTATATCTCTGTCAGAGGTGGCATATGACAAGCTGTCAAACTCATATTCATGAGAGTCTATTTCATCATTAGGCGTCATATAAAGAACATGGGTAAAGTCAACCCTCTGTCCCCAGTTTGGGTGGGTTCTGCCTAAAACTTCTGCTATGGTGAGATAAGCACCTTGTGACATAGGTTCTTCATCAATACTTGCAGCATCCTCTATTTATTTTTTAGTGACAAGGGAAGTAGTCTTCCTCTGAGCTATCTCTAGACTCTTTAGTTGTAGATGTCTCTTCAGGTGTTGGTTGTTTATCTATGTGAGGTATAAATTGGTTTATACCCAGTTGAAATGTGAGCTTCTTGAAGCCTATACCTGTAGAGTCATGTGTTCAGCGACCAATAACCGCAAGTGGTATAATCAATCCCTTATGATTTGCACCTATAGGATCATTTCCTTTGTACCCAAAGCATTGTATAATAGTTAGACCTTTTCCATATTGTTCAGGATTTATGTCATAAGGTGGAGTGGTTTTTTCAGAAGTGTCCTCTCCTTTATAGATCTACACTTTGATAGCCCTATTTTCAGCTTCTTCTTCTAATGGTACTATGGCTTGGACAAAGGTACCACCATATTTTGTTGGAGGAGGAACTGTAGAAGGTTTAGTGCTTTTAGAAGGTCTCCCAAAAGAATGTGGAGACAAAGGTAGAGATGTAACAAATAGCACATGTTCAATCTGATATCCTCCCATGTCAGTTTCCTTAAGTGTCAGACTCTTTTCCATTTCTTTTAGTTTAGTCTCGAAGAGCTCAATAGACTCTCTATTGGTGGGCACAAAGATGTCAGCAGATTTTGTGAGTGTGTTGCAATCATAGCGTGTATTAGCAGGTATAGTCACTTCAGACCCTTAGAATGGGAATTTAATGCACTGATGGTATGTTGAAGGGATAGCCTGCATTTCATGGATCCATGTCCTTCCCAACAAAATATTATATGCTAAAGGAATGTCAAGCACTTGACAGATAACATATCTTTCAATTGGACCAACTCTGATTGGAAACACAACTAGCCCCTTAGATTTTTGTTCTTCTTCATCATATGCTTTAATAGTAATATTTTTATGAGCATCTATGCAATCTTTGTCATAGCCTAACTCAGTAAGGAAGCTAGCAGAGCAAATGTTGAGGCTAGTGCTATTGTCTATGAGAACACGGCGAATGCGCTTTGGACCAATCATGACTTCAATGTGCAAGGGGTTATTATGCGGCTGACTCAAAGAATGGTCATCTTCCTCAGAGAAAGACAAGTAATGGGAGGATTTCAAGTGACCTACCATGGATTGAAACCGGATGAGATCAAGATGTTTTGGGACATTTTCCTCGGTGAGGGCTTTGTCAAGGATCTCCCTGTGAGTAGGGGAGATTTTCAATAGCTCAAAGATGGTGATCTGAGCATTAGTACATTGTAATTGTTCTAGAATACTATAATTGGTAGTATTAGATGAGGAACCCAATTTTGGATTATTATTGGCAAAGCCAACATTAGTTTTGTTTGCAGGTTGTGTCGGTGTAGACGTAAATGGCTGAGGCCCTTTGATGATGATCTTAGCACGAGATCGAGTAACAATGTTTGCACTAACTTTAGACTGTTCTTATTCAGAGGACTGACGCATAGAACCTCACAAAATGAAAGGAGTTTTGGGCTTGGGATTATCTTCCCTTCCCTTGAGAATGACAACATTAAAATATTCAGCATCAACAGGCTCAACCATATTAATGACATTTTCATTATTGGTGTATGTATAGTTGACCTTGGCATCAGTATTTTTGCCTTTGGATGACTCACCTTTCCCATGAAGAGGAAATGGATCTTTAAAATCTTGGTGGTCTAAGTTCTTGTTGTGACCTACCACAGTAATAACCTCACTATCGATGAGATCCTAGATTTTATGCCACAATTTAAGATAAGTAGCCATTTTATGACCTTTTTTTTTGGTGAAAATCACAATAAGAAGATTCATTCCAACAAGAGGGTCTTGGTTGTGGATCATAAGGTATTGAATTATCCAGTGAAGTAAGTTAATGGTTGTACAAGAGAGTCTTGTAAACCACATCAAGAGGTTCTCCTAAAGGAGTGAATTCACACTTGGGCCTAGGAGCCCAAGGTTTTGATCCAGAAAATTGTGAGGTAATCAGTTTGGATTCTGCCGCAGCCTGTTCAGTGGCCTTGGAAGCCCACATTATGGTGGTGAGAATAAAAGCAGTTTTTGAAGGCTTGGGAGTCACATTGTCTACAACCCCATCATTCACAACATTCTGGTTCTTGTTGGGAAATTTGGGTTTATCTTTTCTTGAGGAGGAAGACCCTTCTTCATTTTTCTTGTGTAAGGTCAATTCTCCTTTCTTGATCATAAATGTTTCAATTCTCACAGCTTTCTTAATCATATCATCGAAGGTTAGAGGACCTTGTAGCTATACTTGATACCCAAAGTTGGGAAGAAGATTGTCTAGAAAGATGTCTAACTTTTCAGATTCGGGTATTTTGTGAGAATATCGTGTATAAAATTGTCTCCATCTTTGGAGAAATTTCAAGAAGGGTTCCCCATGATTCTGTTTCAAGTTGCGAAGATCTCAAATGTGAACCAGATGTTGGATGTTGTGAGAATAGTGTTGTAGAAATAAATTGGCAATTTTGTCAAAAAATTTGATGCCATTTGGTAGCCTAGAGAACCACTCCATAGCCGACCCTCCCAAACTATGTGGGAAGAGATGCATGAGATAGGTTGTGTCATGTATAAACTCCATAGAGAGAGCACCAAACTCTCTCAAATGATCTTGGGGATCAAAGGTACCCAAGTATTTATCATATTTAGGAAGTTCAACTCCTTTGGGAAAAGGAGGCATGCATAGACTCTTATCAAACGGGAATGGACAAATGCTTTCCAGTGTGAATTGAGTTGTAGGTTTGTCTTTTTCCTTCATGAGTTGAGGGAGTTTCTCTTGCATGCCTTGCATTTTTTTTTGCAAGCAAGAGTTTTCAGTTTCTTCCTCTTTCTCAACAAGTGTCTCTACCTTGTAATCAGAGGGGAATTTGGCTCCTTGGTTGGCCAATTTGAGAAGGTATTTCTCCTTCTCCTCTTTCATTAGGACCACCATCATTCTCATGAAGTTTTTATTATTGTGAGCATCTAAGATATCCCCTTGGGTTATTTCTCTCTCTTCATTAGGAGGAGGGTCTTGAAAAGAGAATTTACCCCTGGTTTTAGAGAGATTGTCTCTACTATGTTCACCTAATTGGTCATGATCTACCATCTTGCTAGAATGAAAGGGTTCAATGTGTAAAGATTCAGTATGAGAAGGTTGAATGTTTTTAGAATTTAGATCCTCTTGGAACAAAGGGTTTCAAACCTGACTAAATCCACTAGAAATGACCATTTGATGTAAGGTCAAAGTACCAGAGAGGGAGATCGAGATTATTCCTCACTAGATGTAGCTGGCAATGGTGTGGAAAGCATAGATTTGTCTTGATTGATTGAAGGGAATGTTTTTCCACTATGAGTTGTAACATTCATAGACAAAGATTGTACAAGGGATGTGAACTAGGACCAAACTTGAAACTGTCTCAAAGTAAATGCACAAAAAGTGTCAAAAGGTGAAGTATCCTTGGTGCAAATTGTCAGAGATGAGGCTAGAATAGCCAAGAGATGACTATTGCAACACAAGGTATGACAACATAGATGAGATAGACCAAAAGATATGAGACAAGACCAGTTTAAGAAAGGATCATGTAATTCTCAACCCAAGAAACCAAGTTGCAGACTGTGTGAAGATAAAGGGCAGATAAATAGACCCAAATCAGGGACCAGATTTAGCAGAAGTATGTCGGACAAACGGGAAATAGCTCACTATTTTTCCAAAAGATATCAGACTCGCGTAAAGAAGTTTATTCTCATGCGAAGATTAACACAGACATGCATGAAACTATGCGGTTCCGCGTGAAATATTGCAAAAAATGATGATAGAATGGTGAAATGAAAAGCAGCAATTTTGTGCAATATCATGAGGAGATGTTCAGATACCCACGCGAAGATTCATATAGAGTGATGCAAAGATTGCAGAATATCACGTGAGATTTAGCAGTGAAACAAGTGAAATTATACAGAATCATACCAGATTGTATTTTTTGAGATAGATTGCGATGTTTTTCGATAGAAAGTTCAAGTTGCAAATAGTTCTAGACATGTTCAAGTTTGTATGATGTGTGATTTGACATTTTTTTGATTGTTTAAATGATACACCCATGCAAAACACTTTAAGCAGAATGTTTGTAGTACCAGAACAGACACATCAGAATCCTAGGATAGCCAGGGTAGTATCTGTTGAATCCCCACTTGAACCAAAGTTCATCTATGCCTACTCTTAGTGGACAACTTAGAAGCTTGGAGGCACGGGCTCCTCCTTACATTTGCACTCACTTCTCAGGCACACCAAGCTTCAAACCCCAAAGGAAATGCTTCCCAAAGGGTTGTTGTCTCTACTAAGAGCCGTAAAAGTATGGGTCATCTTAGTCAGTCTTTGACCTTCCATGCCAATAGATAGAGGGCTTTTGGATACTATAACAATAGTTTCTAGTAAGGACATTCGTTCAGGTGGTTGTGATCAAGTCATTTTCTCAATTAAGGGGGCTCTCCCAATCCTTTCAAAGCAAGGCTTTCACCTTAATGATGTCGGGACTTTAACGCACCACTAGGGTACTAGAGGAGATTTTGGTTGCCACAAAAAATTCACACCTGTCCATTATGACATTAATCATAATGACATTTTTTATATACCGGTTCAGAAGGGCTTGACTTTAGCCTGTTACCGGTTGGGCATCCACTCTCGCTAGCTCTGCTAAAGCTCTTGGGAGGTAGCCACACTAGAAGAATCATATGAATTTCTCTTACACCCAAGATCCATAAAGGCGAGGGGAGAGGATACATTCATATAGTTCTTGTAATTACAATCTAGAAAACACTTCAATCGCGCAAGACAATGATTCATTTTACGCACCAACCGAAGTGTGTTCTAACTACTAAAAACAGACATGAGAGTTTTGTGAAAATGTGTATGTCTTCGACAAGCGTCCTGCAATAAATACGTCAGTGGTTTGTAATTTCTTTCTTAATCTTAGCATCCTGAAAACCACTATTAATATGTTTTAAAGATAAAAATTAAAAAACATAGTCAACAGCAAACAGAAAAAATTAGTCGTCAGAAAATAGCAGAAACAGAGATCAAAAACTGCAATTTAAAAATCACTGGAGTCAAATTTTGCGTGAAGAAAATTATGATTCACACGATGAATCCCAGCGTGTCGTGCGAAGAAATGCATATACTTGCAAAAATTTGCATGGTTATGCGAGAGATTTCACGCGAACTTTCATCATAGATCCATACGGACGAAAACTAGAATTGATCAAAAAGTGTAAAAAATGAGGCCAAAAAGTAAAATTTTGAGCCCCGCGACGGGCCCCATAAATATATGTGGTAAAATTAGCCTTGTTATTCAACCATACACTTCAACATAGTCCTTGTTCATCAGCCACATACAGAAGTAAATATGATTTATTCATCTTGCATGCCTATATGATTTGACCTGTTGTCTTCTATCTAGATGGGGTTTTGAAATAGCTCTCAGAACGAGAGTCTCACAACCATAGACCAATCTAAGAATGAAGGATTTTTCTCCATGAATGCAATGCAAATGCAAGATTATTCTAAAAATTGAAATATGCAAGATTAATCTAAATGAATTTAAACTATGTCATGATTAGAAATATGACATTATTCTATTGCAAATGAAAGCTTTTAACTAGAAATGAGATGATAAAATGTAGCAACAATTCAGTATTCTAACAATGCATATTTTCTCCAGGGGTTTTGAATAAGGAATGGGAGTTCTTTTATAGACTCAGAGGCGATCAGAATAGAAAATTTCCTTTTTGAAATAAAATAGATAGAAAAGCCAGTTCAAAATAGAAATCTTTCTTTAAAAGAAAACAATAAATTGTTTTCCCTTTGCTTTAATTATTTTCTTTCTTTGATTTTAACTATTTTATTTATGATTTAACTATTTTCTTTCTCTTTAAAGCACAGTTAATTCAAAGTTTCCATTTCTGAACTAAGGAGAAGATTTTTGAGAGAATATTTAATTAAATAAATAAAGTATGACCTCATAAATATGTTTTTCTCAATTATCTGAATAATTAAATTCAATTATTGAAATGAGGATATTTATTTAATAATTAAATATTATTTAATTCATTTTCATGTGTTTTAGCTAAAAGGGGTGAATTTAATTTAATTAAAGTGCTAGGACTTTATAATTAAATTAATTCAATCATAGGGTTTGTTTAGCCAATAGATATCTAGGAATTAAATATAATGTATAATTAATGCAAATTTAGGATTTTCTGCATTTGACACTTAGTTCAAGTAGAGTCAGTCAAAACTCAAAATTGCCTAGTACAATAGGACTTTGATGATTCAGAAGAATGACAAACGCAACAAAATTGGTTAGGTTTGCAAGATGCCAATTTTGGGGTGTTACAAATATGCCCCTAGAGATTTTAGATTTGATGCGTAGTGATGAGAATCACTTGATTAGATTTTAGATTTAAGTCAAGGCCTAATGCCCCTAGAGATTTAACTTGTTGATGTGAATCAAATAGTTGATGTAATGGTATTTCCCCCTCAGGAATGAAATCGAAAGGAGGGGAGGCACAAACCCGATAGATCAAAAAAGCATTGAGATATGATATACAAGCCTATATTAAGGTCCTGGTTGACCAAGTTTGACCAAAATTGACTTGAGTCAACTTTTTTTGAGTTGGAGAGGGAAATGTGCATGAAATTTGATCAAAAGGAATCTCAAATTAGAATCCTATAAGGAAAGTGTCAACAATCAACTGCATTTGCAAAAAATAGGTTAATTTGCATTTTTGAGGCTCAAAACATTGTCGTATTTTGATTTCAGTCCCAAAAAAGGATTCAGAGCGGTCCAATTATCTAGGGGTACAATTTTTATGTCCATAGGAGAATTTTGAAAGTTAGGTCAAATTTTCTATATAAGGCCCGGAGGGGTCATTTTCAAATCATTTTTACCATCCATCTTTAGAGTTTTTGAGAAGATTCTCTGAGCGAAAAATGGTGGTCCTGACCTCTACTCATCATTTCAACCACATGCGAAGGCACGGATGGACCAGAGATTACCCTCCATCTGTAAGTAGTCGATAAACTTCATCTTTGCATGTGAATTTTGCCTGTTTTGTCAAATTTTCATTGGTTTTGCACATTTTTAGCAAATGTCCATGGTTTTTTGTACAACTCTGCGAAAGGACTCGTACGACAATCTGCCAAAAAATCTTCTATCATCTAGGGGCCTTAGATTTGTCACACGGGACTTACCCTCCTATCTCACGATGATATGCAACCTTGCCCCTTTTGTTATTTGATAGTACCATATTTGTCGTATTAAACTGTTTTATCGTCTAACTTTTATTCTTGTGTCGTATGGACCTTGGGGGCCAATTTAGGCATTTCTGTCTTTTTTTGTAAGGGAACAAAGACATTTTTCTCCTGATTTTACCATCGTGTCGCATATTCGTCTTGCTTAATAATATGTTTGCGAGCTTTTTTTATTATGTTGTAGTGTTTGTACTTTGATTTGATGTCGATACTGATGTTGTTTATGTTACTTGTCTTTATGTAGGTGCAGTTGCCTGATATTCAGCTCAGATCCACGTATCCAGCTACCATGTAGTTAGTTCACGGCTTGTCCAATGATCAGATGGCACATGTCCAAGCCTGTGGTCTTTCATGGTTGTTACAAATGCCTGATATTAGGGTGAACCATGGGATGTTGACCGCACTAGTGGAGAGATTCCATAGCGAGGAAAACACATTTCACTTACCAATGGGAGAGATGACCATCACACCTGAGGACATCTATAAGATTCTTTAGATTCCTTTTGTTGTGGTGTGTGTGGAGTATGATTCCACACCTTTAGTTGGTGTATGGGCATTATCTTGAGTCTTTCGGGACCCACTAATCATAGAACGATCTATTTCTTGGGATACATTAGTAGAGAGTTATGGTAAGCAGCTTCCTTTGAAGTGTGTACTTGCTGGATTCATTGGTGGTTTTCTTATGGTCGATCAATCACAATAGGGTTTTATATGTGGTTGGGCTTGGATGTTAGAGAGCTTGATCATGCAGCCTGCGCAACTTGGGTGGGGTCAGTGCCTCCTAGCACAGATGTATCATGAGATGCATGAGATTACATATAGGGGTATGTGAGGGATGGCTGCAAGAGTTGTGGTCTTGCAGATATGGGCTTGGGAGCACCTCCTAGTTTGCAGACCGATCACAACGGATACCCGATAGGGCAAACAACCCTATGTGTACAAATATTTAGGTTTCATTACATAGCCCTTTCTAGGTAAGACAGATTATTGGAGATGCCAACTTGATTACTTAATCCTGGTTACATGGAGACCTTACTCGCAGCTAGGGGTCTGGGCTGAGTGGAGGACACTCCACAGGGAGTTCTTTGTTTCTTGCCCCTTATTGGGCAAGACATCATTAGTGATAGAGAGATTTGTGTTGTCTCAGGTGCTGAGGCAGTATGTTCGTATCCAGAGTATTTCCATAGAGTACACTACCTATGCCCAATTTATGGATGAGGAGGATAGAGGCTAGTCTCCCAAGTAAGATTTCACCTTGTGTATTTGTTTACTTTTTTTCTTATTGATGCATAGATACCTCAGAGTTTTGTAGAACGTAAAATAAGCATTTGAAATTTTCACTATGCAGGTTGTCTTTGGCATTATGCACCCTGGAGATCATTGGGCTTACTCGACCAGCGTGGGTTTACTGGGAAGGAGTAGCGAATGCAGGAGTTACTCTGGAGTACCGAGACAATCTGTCTAGGTATCCTTTCCCTAGGTTTACAGATCCAATAGAGAGGGTGCATAGGATTCATGAGGATTTCCCAGAGCAGGCACCAATGGTAGACCCATCGATCTCTCCACAGAGGGCACCTCAGAGAGAACAACAAAGGACTCCTATCCATCTGAGAGCAAGAGTAGGTTCTGGTCCTAGCATGAGTAGGGCATCATGGTGATAGAGACATCATAGGGAGATGGGCACCCTAGGATCCATTGGAGGATAGGTTTCATCCACATACGTTGTTGAGGAGGAGAAGCCAGATGTTCATCCCAACTTAGGGCTAGATGATGTAGTTAGGGAAGTGCGGTAGTGTCGAGGGGCATGAGAGGCCACAGGGAAAGAGGGTCCCCAGGGAGATGAGGGGGCCCAGAGAGAGCCATAGACACCTGAGGATGTGATTAGGTCATTGAGGACATGACTGTGAGCCTCTCAGACATAGCTAGTAGTGGCTCAGTCTCAGATTGCAAAGAGAGATCAAGTGATTGCAGGACACGAGTGAGCGATCACAGGTCACAAGGAGAGAATTCAGGCGCTATAGAGCCAGGTGACTTTTTAGACTAGTAGGGCAGCATATTATGTTGCAGCATATACAGAAGTAGTTCCAAGGTCACAATAGGTGTCATCATATTCAGAGTATTTAGCTCAATATGAGGGAGAAGGCCCTCTTCCTAGAGCGGATGCTCCTCCACACCCACCCCCAGATGGTGGTGAGGGAGGAAGTGAGACTTGATTACCCCTCTTCCATCGTATCCCATTCTTATTTTTGATATCCAGATGATTGTACATGATTCATTTGCATTGAGGGTGCATATTTTTGCTTGATATTTATGAGAGAACACCTTTTGTATACACCAAGACATTTGATATATATCTCTTATTATTGTATGATATGTTGATGTTATATGCTTTCTATAGCTTAGATCATAGATGATAGTTTTAACTCATGCATGTTTCATTTGCATTGAATGTGCATTATTCTCTTGTTCTTGTCATTAACCTTTGTGCGTAGGTAGGTAACCTTAAGGAGATGAAATGTAGTTGATTGTGTTAGTAGAGGATTTTAGAGGAGAAACTGGTTATAGGAATAGCTTCGTATTTAGATGATTGGATGAAGTATGTTATGACGCTATCATGCAAGCCTAGAAATGCAACCTATGACACGAGTCAAGTCACTCATTTCTATAGTCGCTATATGTTTCATCATTTAGAAATTTGGGACACCAGAGTTAGTACAATCCTTACTAGCACCTTAGGAGCTATAAAGATATGAATATGACCCTTCATCAGATAGATGTGAGAAACAAATTTAAGAATCTAGGCACAAGCGTTGAAATGACCTGAACACTATTTTTAGTTTGATATAACAAAAGTACACCAACATTGAGGCATTCAGGGCCAAGATAACCATGAGTGTGTTGTTGTTGAAACAAGCAAAATAACAGACAAGGAGATAGTAGTAGTACCAAACTCACCTTATGGTGCAAGAGAGTAGGATCGAGGGATGTGTGGCTTATCCACCTAAATGCAGAAGCATTTACCTCATACACCCTACTATCTTGACATAAGGATAATTGGAACTGAACCAACAAGCAGAAATCAAAGAAAACATAAGAAATCATTGATAATAGACAGCATATAAGAAAATTATCAGGATTCGTTGAGTCTGTTTAACTTTTTGATGAGGCGGGTGTTGAGAAACACCACCGTGTGTGTTATTGAGTGTATGTTATATGATGTTGTGTTGAGGAACATAGGTTTTGTCCAAAAGGGAGTGTTGAGAAACATTGTTGATTAAGGTGTTGAAAACACCAATGTGTCAGTGGCAAACTGTCTAGAGAAGAAGACTAATTATGAGGACCTAACAGGTTGACTGATAGGATGTTGAAAAGTAGGAGGTCTATACAAGACCTAAAATGGTTTCAATCAGTGAAGCAAGGACTAGCTTGATATGATAGCTCAGAAAATCATGAAGATCATCCCACATATGAGATGAGTCGAGATACGCATTGATAGATGGAACACTGAGTTTACAAGTGGCACATGTTGCCAAGTTTTCACCACTTGGAAGAGATTCTATTTTTGATACCAGGGCGCCTATTTCCAGGTTTTCACCAAGGCACTTTTTCTTTATTTTTAATTTTTTTGTATATTTCATTTTTTTTTATTGACTCATCGAGGTGCCTATTTGCCAGGTTTTCACCAAGACAGTCATTTTTTTTAGGACATTTCCAAATGTTTTTGAATTTTCTTCTTTTTCATTGTTTTTGACATTTTTTCAGGATCATATATATATATATGTATATATATATATATGTTGCTGACCAGCGAGAATGCTCAAGCATAGAACTTCTTCAGGTGGAGAGTATTGATGGGATCAGTAAAGGTATCCCCTTCTAGAATTTATAGCTGGTAGGCCCCATAGTCGAATGCTATGGTGAACACAAAGGGGCCCAGCCAATTGGGTTCAAATTTTCCCTTTTGTTCACGATGTTGTTGATTTTTAGGATTTTCTTTGAGCACAAGGTCTCCGACCTAAAATTCTCTAGGTCTCACCTTTTTTTTGTAGCCTCAATACATTCTCTTTTGATAGACCCTCAAATGGTCAAATGTTTCTTTTCTACATTCATCGAGTAGTTCTATCTCTTGGATTCTAGAAATCTGATATTCTTCATCAGTGATGAGTCCATGCAGGTTGACTTGGAGTGAAGGTATTTCTACCTCAATGGGAAATACAACTTCTACGTTGTATACCAAAGAAAATGGCGTTGCCCCTGTAGGTGTTCTGATACTTGTTCTATAAGCCCGTAAGGATGGATTGAGTTGAAGATGCCAATCCTTTATAGTCTTTCTCACTGTTCGGTGAAAGATCTTCAATATGTTCTTATTGGAGGCCTCGGCCTATCCATTCCCTTGAGGATTGTAAGTAGAAGAACAGTGTTGGGTTATTTTAAACTTGTCACAAAGTTCATCCATGTCTTTGTTTTAAAATTGTCCCCCATTGTCTATCACAATGGATGAGAGCATACCATATCTGCAAATAATTAATGGAGGATAAACATGGATACTTGCTTACCTATAACTTTGATCAAAGGAGCCGCTTCAACCCATTTTGTGAAGTATTATGTGGCTGTTATAATGAATTTGTGTCCACCAAAAGATGATGGGTAGATTTGCCTGATCAGATCAAAGGCTCATTGATGAAATGGCTAGTGAGTAACAAAAGGAAATAGCTCACGTGTAGGAGGATGAATCAAATGACCATGATTTTGGCACTTCTTGCATGTTTTAGCGAAATATATGGGATCTTTTTCCATAGAGGGCTAGTAATACCCTACTCTGAGGAGTTTCTTAGCTAACAAAAGACCATTCGAATGAGATCCACAAACACCTTCATGGACTTCCTCTAGTATGCATTTGGAATCATCGTATTCTAGACACCTAAGGAGAGTACCATCAAGACCTCTTCTATACAGGTCGTTAGCCATCATCAGGTAATGGGATGCATTCCTTATAAGGCTTATTTTTTCATTTTTCGATAGGTTGTTTGAAAAAGTTTGGTTTTTGAGGTAAGAGTAAATATGAGTGTAACAGGAAGAGTCAGTACCCATTAGGGAGAATACGACTTGAGATTCTGGGGAATCATAGGCAAGAAAGAGGATTTCTTCCACCAGGAAGTCATAGTGAGCATGATGCTCTTCAATTTGTAACATAGAGGCCAAGGTGTCCATAACATCGAATGCTTTGTTTGCTTCTCTTGGTATCTGTTGGAAAGTAACAAATACAAAATATTTCTTAAGAGCATCAACCATCCATTTATATGGTAGAAATTTATCATCCTTTGTCTGATATTGGTCGTTGACCTGATTGATTACTAGTTGTGAGTCACCATAGATATGCAATTCAGTAATTTTCCATTTGATGGCCATCTTCAAACCATTTGCTAAAGCTTCATATTCTGCAATGTTGTTAGTGTAGGGGAACATCATCTTGTAAGCCTTTGGTATTCTATATCCTTGTGGTGTGATAAAGAGGGTTCCAGCACCATCCCCTTGTTGTGTAAAGGATCCATCAAATAACATTGTCCAGGTATGTTTTGTAAGATACAAAATAGCTTCATCGGTAAATTCTATCAGCAGTTGTTGTGTGTCATGTAAAGGAGCATCAGCTAGGTGATTAGCAATAACTTGTCCTTTAATTGCCTTTCTATCAATGTATTCAATATCAAATTCACTGAGGATCATAACCCATTTAGCTAACCTTCCTATGAGAGTTGCTTTGTTTAATAAGTATTTGAGAGGATCTATTTTGGCAATCAGCTTAACAGAGTGTGCTAGCATATAGTGTCTTAGTTTTTGAGAAGCGAAAACTACAGTGAGGCAAGCCTTTTCAATGATAGTGTAGTTATGCTCGTAAGACACCATGGTCCTGCTTATGTAGTATATAGCTCTTTCCTTTCCTGTCTCATCTTGTTGTGCTAACAAAGCTCCTAGGGATGTGTTTGTAGCTGAGATGTACAAAAGGAGAGGTTTTCCTTGAATAGGTTCCATCAACACTGGTGGATTAGCAAGATATTATTTGATTTGTTGGAAGTGCTTTTCACACCCTTCATCCTAGTTGAAGGTAACTCCTTTATGAAATTTTTTTGTAAAAGGTTGTGCTTTATCTGCTAGTTGGGATATGAATCTTCTGATGGATTGGATTCATCCTTATAGAGTCCTAACATGGCTGATGTTGCGAGGAGGTTGCATTCCCATTATTACCTCTACTTTTTTGGGGTCAACCTCAATTCCTTTGGCCAAAACAATGTATCCTAGCAGCTTTCCAGAGGTTACACCGAAAGCACACTTCTTAGGATTCAGTCTAAGCTTAAATTGTTCCATTTGTCTAGAACCTTTTCTAAGTCTTTCAGGTGAGTATCCCTTCTTTCTGATTTAGCCAGAGTGTCATCTACATAATCCTCCATATTTTTATGCATCATATCATGGAATATGGTGGTCATAGCTTGCTGATAGGTTACCCCAGCATTTTTGAGGCCAAAAGGCAAGAATTTCCAAAAAAATGTGCCCCATGCATAGGTAAAAGTATTTTTCTCTTGATCTTTGAAAGCTATTTGTATCTGATTATAGCCGAAAAAGCCATCCATTAGTGAGTACATCTCATAACCAGCCATGAGATCCACAATCATATCAATGTTAGGCAATGGGAAGTCATCCTTGTGACAAGCCTTGTTCTGATCTATGAAGTCTATGAAAATTCGAATGGACTTGTCATGCTTATTCACCGGGAAGATGTTAGAAATCCAATCTGTGTAGGCTATATCATGAATGAATTCAACCTTTAGCAGTTTTTCCAATTGAGCTTTGACTAACAATGCCACATCAGGATGCATCTTTTGGAGCTTTTGTTTGACTGGTTTGACTCTTGGAGCAATTGATAAATGATGAATAATCAGGTCTATTTCCAACCTTGGCATATTTGACTAAGACCAAGCAAAGTTGATTTTCTTTTTTGTGAATAATTGGATGAATTCTTGCTTTTCTTGCTCAGATAAGGATTGTGCTAGGTAGATGAGCTGAGGAGCCTCTATTTTTCCCAGATTCACTGCTTGTGTTTTTTCTATCAGCATTGAAGACCTTTCTTGAAGATAATTAGAGAGATTAAGTTCCCCATCCTTGGGTGCCTTAGAAAGGTTTTCACCGTTGGATACGATTTTTGTTTTTACTATTTTTGGATCTGACACTGCCACAAAGTGGTTTTCACCATCATTCTTTTTTTCCTTTTTTTCTTTTCTTTTTAGGATGAGTAACTTGATGTCCCCCTCTATCATGCTTACACTCATTGCACTAGTGGAAGAGGTGAGAGGTTCACTAGCATTTAGGTAGCAGGCCAAAGCTTAATCCTTAGGAGAAAAAATAAGGTCTAGGGATGCATCATGGTTCCAGTCAATTAGTTTAGGATGAACAAGAGGTAGGGATTCAATAGGTTCCAAGGATAGCACCGAGTTATCTAGATCATGGTCTTCAACAAGTAAGAGGAGGTCCATAACAACACTCTCTGAAGGGTTTCCTAGACTATGATTTGTCCTAGCACATCTAGTGGAGTCATTGCTAGTGGTCTAAGGATTCAATTTGTTTGACCTAGCGTCAGCACTTTCTCATGGTTCCTGAGTGGCCATACATTCTAAAAGGACACTCATTGGAATGACTTGAATTCTCCTAGATGGGATACATGGTGGAGGAGCCATGTCAAGATCTTGAAGGTCTATAAGATCCCAAGTTTCATTTCTTTCTTCTATTTCATGATCCCACTGTGCCCATCACCCTTGGTTGAAATCATGGTTGTAGCCAGTGTACATATGATCATCTATGTTGCTAGTCAACATGCCAACATGACTAGAGCAGCTATCAGAATCCCAGTCCTGAGTAGCTGATGCGAGAGCATTCTGAGGTTCTCTCCCAAAATTGCAATTTGTGTTATGAGGAATAGGTAGCCTATTCTCCTCTTCAGAATCATTATTGGGGGAAAGAATTGGTTCTAGTTCAGGATGTTCACTGAGAGGTCCATTGGTACTAACACTTTCTTCATGTAGAACATCAGGTGCAAATTGGTGAACTACATCTACCTCGATATCCATGGTAGCATCAAAGAAAGAGTCCCACTCATACTCATTAGAGTTTGTTTCAATTGAGTGAGGTAAATTTAATACATGCACAAGAGCCATAGTTTTCCCACTGTTAGGATGTTGTTCTGATAGAGTATCATCTTTTCCAAAATCAAATTGGATGGGAGCTCGATCTCTATTTTCTAAAAAGTGGGAGAGAGTCCTGGGGACACTAAGGTAGTTATTGTTTTCACTTTGCTGATCCATTCCATGCTGATTGACTTCATCTTCTGACCTGTGAGGAGAGGCCTCTTCAATAGCATGCACCCTATCATTTGAAAAGTGTGGTAAGTCAAGGACATGGGAGGTGAAGACAAGTTGCCCCCAGTTAGGGTGTCTATCTTCTAACCCTTGAGCTAGTACCTCTGTAGTACTTGTAGTGTTGGACCTATTTGGTTCAAAGGAAGCTCTATAGAATGAGGGGACATATGGTTCTCCTTGATATGTCAGATTGTCAACGGTGACACTCATCAATTTCTCAAAGGGGAGAGGGATGATTTCATCTCCACTATCAGTGTCTGTATCATAGGTATCTATGTGAGAACTGTTAGGATGACTATTTTTAGGAGGAAAATGAACTTTGTTCTCATGGTACCCTATACCAGTCTTATCTATGGGATCCCTAAATTCAGCATGGAGAGGCTCCATAAGACCTTTATCCTTACCCAAGGGTCCTTTACCTACATACCCCATTTGTCTCATCATCTTATATCCTTTCCCATATTTATTTGGCTAGATCTCCACATGTTTCACTTCGTTAGTTTGCTCTTCATCTTTATATAACCAGGAAAGAACAACCTTTTCTTCATTTTCCTTTGAAAGAGATACTTGTGCCTTCACCATTCCAGTTCCCTCATGTATTTCTACTTGTTTTCCATTTGAAGGTGGGAAAGATGAGGATGACATGCCATAAGATCTAGGAGAGGTAGGGAGAGAAGTCAGTTGATATTCCCCCATGCTTGCATTGTTAATCTTAAGTTTTGCCTCAAGGCTTTGCATAAGTGCCTTTTGAGCTGCTTCAAAATTTTGTGATGCATCCTTATTGTGTGGAACCATGATGTCAGCTTGCTTCAAGGTACTAGAGGAGTAAGTGTTGTCACCCAAAATGGTCACTTCTACTCTGTTATAGGGAAATTTCACACATTGGTGATATATGGTGGGGACTGCCTACATATCATAGATCCAAGGTCTCCCTAGTAGTATATTGTATGCAAGAGGCAGATCAAGTACTTGGCATGTGACATTTATTTCAATGGGACCTACCCTGATTGGGAGTACTATAAGTCCTCTGAATGATCACTCTTCCTTGTCATTGTTAACCAACTGATATTCACAAGATGAGATGATGATGAAGACCGAGATCAGAGGTATACAAAGTTGTAGAGTACTCTTAGATCAGTTGTTATTTTGTCATTGATGTCAAGCAATTGATTTTTGATTCATATTGAGTTTCCATATCATTCGGAGTAAACTACAAGTTGAGGAAGATGAGGAAAGAGAGAAAGTGAAAAGATGAAAGTGTTGAAGAACTTAACTGGGAAACTAATACAGATCAGACAATGATTTAGTGATGATTGGTATAATTGTTTTCTACATTATTTTCATGATAACAATGTCGGTAACATGGTTTATTCAAGTCGGTAAAGGAAATGAATGAGACTACCGAGTATGAGAAGTCAGTCAGTAATGTAAGCAATGGGAGTAGTCAGTAAAGAAAGCAGAATCAAGCACCAAGCAAAAATAGTCACCGAGTGGAAATGCTATTCGGTCATAGTTACCAAGTACCGAGTTCGTACAAAGGCACCGAGCAAAGTTATTCACTGAGAATTTTTAGTTACCGAGCAGTGAAGTCCATGTTACTAATTCATAAAGTTAGTTACTGAGCAAGGAACAGTCATTGGAAGTTAATGATAAGATCGAATCTAAGACAGATCATGATGAGCTGGAAGATTCCATAGGAAAGGAATAATTTTGTTACAAGATCTACGAACCAAAAAATCAAGATGAAGATCGAAGGCAAAGATTAAGTGGAAAAACAAATGTTGTGAGTCCCAAGAACGGAATAATTTCCAAGGTAAAAGTCAGGCAGTTTACCAAAGTTAGGTGGTTTACCGAGCGGCAAGAAATCATAAGGATGATCAAATGACTGAGATTGATTTACAGAAAACCTAATCAAGGAGATTAAGAGGCAAAATATTGTCTATATAAATGAAGCTACATGAATGTGAAGCTGTTGTTGGTTGATTAATTAAAGAAAAAGAAAAAGGTTGACAGAAGAGAAGTCACCGAGTGATACAGGGATAAGAAGAAGACTAAACTCTGAATTCTGAATAGAGATTATGAATGATTGATGGAAGAGTTTTTGAAGAAGTGATGAAGCATTGAATCCAGCAGACCAAGTGAGCAGAAAAGGATCTAATTAAGCAAAAGGTAGAAGACAGTTGCTACATTAACAGATCAAGTTTTATTGTATGTTTCATATTTGTATCTGAGAAATCTCTTAACCGAGTGGATATAACTATCCTATTGTAAACCCTAGAGATAGGTGACATTCTAACAGAGTGTTTTAAGTCCTTTTATCAGGCCACTTTTAACAGAGTGAAGATCCTAACAAATCTGAGGGAAATCCCTTGACTGGGTCACATTTAACAATGTGTTTTGTAATCTTTAATAGGATTGGCTCCTAACCGAGCATACTTCAGAAGAGTATTTTATTTGTGGGTGACAAGTCCCAGGAGGTTTTTCCCAATTTGGGTTTCCTTGTTAAATCTAGTGTTAATGTGTCATTATCTTATGTGGATGATATGTGTTAATGTTGCTGCTAAAGTTGTTCAAGGTTGCATGTTGTCTAGAGTGCAGTAAATATAGTTTACCAAGTTGAATCAGATTTAAAGATTGAGAGTAGAAAGAGATTTAAGTCCACTAATTCACCCCCCCTCTCTGTGGACCAACAGGCACATGCTTTAATAGCAATTTTTCTTTGAGGATCAATAGTATGCTTAGAAAATCCCAGTGTTGTGACAAGCTTGAGGGTACAAATATTTAACCCAGTGCCTCCATCTATCAAAACATGCTTGAACCGGTGTTTGTGAATCTATGGGCAAAGTTTGATTGTGTGGGTGACTAAGAGCTTTGTTGTCTTCCTCTGAGAAAGACAGATAGTGGGGAGAGGTCAGATGATTAACCATGGTTTTGAATCAACTGATATCAAGATCTTTAGGAACATTAGTTTCAATAAGCATAGTTTAAAGGACTTCATTATGTGAGGGTGATATTTTCAACAACTCTAATATAGAAATCTGAGTAGGAGTTCATTGCAACTGATCGATCAAATTGTAGCTTGTAGATACTTTCTTAGATGACGATGGCTTGTCTATTGGTACCATTGTTTGTTTAGATGTGGATGTCACTCCCTTAAGGGTGACTTTGGTCTGACCTCTAGTAACCACATTACTAGCAGAATCGGGTTCCTTATCCTTGATAATGATAACATTGACATATCTGTCAGAGGGTTCAAGCATGTGGATCACATTGTCAGTGTTGGTATATGTATGAGTTACAATGGCTCCTGCAGTTTGTGATAATTCTCCCTTCTCATAAGATGGAAAAGGTTTCTTGAAGGCTTTATGATCATCATTTGAGCCATGAGTACCAACTATGATATTTTTTTTATCAATTAGATCTTGTATCACATGTTTCAATTTCATACAGTCGTTCATTAAGTGCCATTTATTTCTATTGAATTTGTAGAAGTGATCATCATTCCACCATCTGGGCTTTACCTCAGGCTACCATGGTTTTGAATTAGGAATCGTAATAATCTTATTGGCGAACAATTTTTTTAGCACGTCTTCCAAGGGTTCTCCAAGAGGAGTGAAATTTTTCTTAGGTCAAGGTATCCATGGTGCTTCATCCTTCGGTGTATCTTCAATACTTTTAAAATTTTTAGGAGCGACTGAACTTTTCCTGGCACCCTGTATGCTAGAAGTAAGGTTGAACTCTGGTTCATTATATTTGATTTTGGGTGAATCAACAATGCCATCATTAACCATGTTGTGGTTCTTATTCCAATATTTTCTCTTGTCCTTATTGTTGTTAATGTTGTTGGATTTGTTATCTTTATTCAAAGTAATATCCCCTTTTCTGACAAGGACATCTTTGATTCTCATGGAACTATCAACCAAGTCACTGAAGGAGGTATGTTTTTGCATTTGTGTTGCATAGTTCATTTCATGAACCAGATTATTGATGAAGATGTTGATCTTTTCTGGCTCTAGTATTTGTCTAGGGTACCTTGCAAATACCCTTCTCCATATTTGGAGAAACTTAACAAAAGGTTCGCCCGTATGTTGCTTGGTGTTGCAAAGGTTGAGCATAGTGACCATGTGTAAGATGTTGTAAGAGTAGCATTGAATAAATTTTTGCACCAGTTTGTCAAACGTTTGTAAGTTGGGTGTGAGTTTTGTGAACCATTCCAACGCGTGGCCACTAATACTCCACAAGAATAGTTGCATCAAATATGTTTGTTCATGCATAAACTCCATGCTAAGAGTGCAACATTCCCTCACATGATCTTGAGGGTCACCTTCCCCATTGTATTTATCATATTTATGGATTTCAACCTTTGGGGAAAAAGGTGGCATGTGCAAGTTCTTGGCAAACGGGAATGGGCAGATGGACTCCAATGAGTATTTTCTAGGAGGTTGTTCTTTTTCCTTCTTGAGCTCCCTTAACTCACATCTCATGTATTGCAATTTTTGGTTAAGAATAGTGATGGGTGACTCTTCCTCTTGTTGTATGAGCCCTCAATGTCAAAATCAAGTGGAAGTTTGACACCTGTTGATGCTAGATGCATAAAATAATTATCCTTTTCTAATTGCATGATGGCTTGCATCATCTTTTTAAAATGTTTGTCTTGCTAACACTTCCTAATCTCCTCAGAAGTGGGTTCTTCAATAGAAGAAGAAAAACTAGTATGCTAACTTTGATGTTCATGTTGAGACCCCCAATCGTAGGCTGACATGGTTGACGTGTTGTGGGAAACCAAGTTTGAGGAGTCAAACAATGGTATTGTTGGTTGTGGATTTAGAGAGTCCTTGCATGAGATCTCTTGGTCTATCTTGGGTTACTAACAAGAAGGTAGTGTACGCCTCTTTTGTGATTTGTGGTTCCCAAGATTTCCAATGATGAGGGTTAGTAGCATCATTTTGCAATGGGAAAATCAATACAAAAACTACTAATACAAATACTTAAACGTAACCAATAAAATGTACAAGAAAATAAAGGAAAACAAATGAATGCAAACTCCAAAGTGATTGAACCTTCTATTGTCTCTCTCTACTCCTTCTGAAACACTATTTTTTATGCTCAGTATTGGTGTGGGAAGGGTCTATGGCTTGAGAAGTATCAAGAATTTGATAATTGAAATGTGTGTGTGATCGCAAGATGACTTGAATGCTAGAACCAAATTGACAGAGTAATGGCGCACGAGAGCTTGAAATCCTGGATCCTTGAAATGGGTATGAAGGGTTTATTATATAGGAATTGGGGATGATATGAACAGTTGAGATCAATCCTAGAGATAGGGAGATGAACGGTTGAGATCAAAGGGAAATGGAGAAGCCATCAGTAAACTCCACCTCTTTAATTGGTAAAGAGGAGATAGAGTTTGGTTGACTGAAGAGCTAATTGTGAGTTACCTTTTAGAACTGAAGAGGTGGGTGGAGTTACCCCTATGAACTGGAGATATGGATGGAGTTAACCATGTGATTTGATTAAAGATTATCTCTTTGAAAATAAATAAATATTTAATTCATTTATGTAATTAAAGTTTTCAAAATGTGAGATAATTGAATTATTTTTTATTTAGAATTGCTTTATTGATGAAATTAAATTAATTTAATTGAAATTAATTTAATTGGAAAAATTTAATTAATAAGTATAAATATTTCAACTTTCACTATAGGAAATTGAATTTAATTAATTAATTAATGGTCTTTAATCAATTAAGGTTAATTAATTAAATAAAATTGATTATTTAATTATTTTGGGAATTTGATTAGACAATTTAGAGAATGAATTTAGAAGAAAATAGATGATTATTAATGATTTAAAAACTACTAATTAATAGATGAAATGAATTTAGAAGAAAATGAGATAATTAATTAATGATTAAAAAACCATTTAATTAATAGATGAAAAATAGTGTTTTTAATGTCAAGCCGCAAGTCTATCCATTTTAGGGTGTCTACATTTGCCCCTCTTTAATGAAATGTGGCTTGTCGTAGTGTGTCAAATATTCTCTGTTTTGATCTTGCCCCAGCTTGCCCTAATGATAGTAGGTGTATTTATGCCCCCTCAACAAATTTGACTGAAAATTCACGACATGAGCATTAATTTGTTGAAACTATAAATTGTGAATCTGGGTAGCTAACGGATCTTGAAATGTTACATTGTGCCCCTGATATTGAGTTTTGAAATTTCCAGGGTCCGGGAAGAAAATTTTGAAGTCCTTGAGGAATTAGGGTTTCTGGAAATCCCTATAAGTAGCTGAGAGAACCCTTCATTTTTCATTCTGGAGCTCTGACATTCCTGGTGAGTTTGTATATTATTTTCTCAGCTTTTCATGTCTTCTTTGAGCTATGGCGGGCATTCCGGACGTCGTACAAATTTCTGATCAGGTTCGTACCTTACATTGACCAGCTGGCGCAGGACGTCCAGTAAGTTCTCTTGTCCTCCTTGTCATTAATGCACACATTTATTTCTTTTAAATTTTTTGCATTTTTTAAATTTTTAGAAAAGTACCACAATAGGTTGCAGTTTTGCCGCAGTTGCGATTTTAATGCCGCAATTGGCGTTTGCAAACTGCAATTGATAAGTGTGTCGCAGTAGTCATGTTTAATACTACAATTGAGTATTTTTTTCCTCAAATGAATTTTGTTTACTGCAAAGGCCATAAAAGTGTCGCAATTGTTCTGTTAGTTCTTTTTTTTTTACATTCATTAATGACTTGACATATCTTTTTCCCTGATCTGTTACTGATACACTACTTTTTGTTGTTTTTTAGTTTTCTGGGACTATCCTTTGATGCCAGGAGTTGATAACTTCAGGTTTGATTCTTCACTTTCAGGTTACTGAGGCTGAGAGAGACATTCTGAGGTAGTTAGGCCTTTACTGGATTTGTTATATGCCCGAGATCATGACCAACAGGGGTCTGATCTCCGCCTTATTAGATAGGTGGAAATTTGATACCTGTGCCTTTAGTTTACCAACAAGTGAGTACATAGTCACTCTAGAGGATGTATATCACATCCTACAAATTCCTATTTAGGGGGCCCTTGTTGAGTACGATCGGGATGCTGGTGTGACTGCACTGTCTAAGCTTTCTAGGTTGTCCCAGAATTAGCTTGGGATGTCTGATCCCTATGATATCCCATGGTCTAGATTTGGGATAGGTCTTGACAGGTTATCCACATTGTTAGGTAGTTTGATTTGTGGGATCTTGTGCCTAGATCGTCGTCAGCACAGATTATCTATTGGGTTCGGTGCTTGTCTGCGTGGTATGGTTCATGATCATACTTTATATGCCTGGGGTCCGTTCATGTTAGCCCACATGTACTTCCATATGTTTTATGTTGCTTACCTCAGGGTTAAGTCTCTTGGTTGTGGTGCTACCTTATTTTAGATATGGGTTTGGGAGCACATTACAGTGTGCAGGCCCATAGGTGCTCGAGATCTTCCTATGGGGAGAGCGTACATTTTTATGTATGATGGTGCCATAGTCCAGTCTCATATGGGACACTTGATGTTTTGGCAGCAGCAGCTTGACATGATGTCATATTTTATTTGGAGGCCTTACAAGGTCTGTCCTATTTGGGATGGTGAGGATGTGCATTTACCTTTTTGTCGTCAGCGGAGATTCCTAATCAGTTGTGTCAGTAAGCATGTACATATGATAGACTTCCAAAACACTGATAGGGTGTTGCGACACTTTGGAGAGAGGCAGAATGTTACAGATTCATATGCCTATTTTTTCTCATCGATCTAGAGATGCTACTCTTTGTGGTGCAGTATTGCCTCTCGATGTAGCTATTACTGAGTTCCAGGGTCTCATGGATGTTGCATGGACTTGGAGATCTGTTACTATCGATGTAGCTATTAAAGAGTAGTGGGCGGGTTGGATTAGGTGTCATCTTGGAGGAGGAGGAGGGGGGTTTAGAGGAGGAGGGTCCTCATTTTGTTTGGAGAGTGCGTCGTCACACTGGTGTGGTTCTTCCTTAGAGATTGGAGGAGAGATTCATTTTCGAGAACGTGGATGTGGAGATAGGGGATATTGATGTTGAGGCTTTGGATGTAGAGGGGTCACGGTCTAGTGTGTCTACTGGTAGTAGCAGTACTGGCAATAGTACTGGAGATAGTGTTGATAGTGAGGACTCCTGGGTTGTGAGGGAGAGGAGAGATGAGGGATTAGGGGACAGGGTGGAGGAGGGAGACATGGATGTGGATGTGGGAGGTATGGATATAGATCCTTCTAATCTTGAGAGAATAATGTAGCAGGTTGTAGATTTGCAGGCCAGACTTGCTTCTTCTAATGCTCGTGCCACTGCTTTAGAGAGTAGGGTTGCAGCAACGAAGCAGAGAGAGAGATAGGCTCAGGCAGAGGTGAGAGCCTATCTTGACAGTGTATAGGATTTATCATTGAGAGATGCTCATGATTGGCTTTGGAGATCTTGTCAGCAGGCTGGTAGAGAGATTGGGTATTGGTGTCGTCACTATGAGGCAGTTGTTCTTACAGCCCAGCGGGTTCCTAGTTTCACTGCTTCTCAGTGATCAAGCAAAGCATAGAGGTCTTAGAGTAGTGGTGTTGGTGCTCCTAGTACATCACAAAGACCTGTGTTTGATATTCCACCCCCTCTTCTACCAGGCGGCGAGGGTGGGGGTAGCTCTTGTTAACATTTATAAACTTTATTGTTGTATCATGTACCATTTTTGTAGCGATCTAGCATTGATGTATCTGATATTGTATTAATCATTATATCTTGGCACACTGATATTTATTGATATATATGTTGATCACCTTCTTTTATCTTGACTTGAAACCATTCATTGTACTCAGATATTTTGATTTATATAAGATGCAACTATTGATTTACTTGCTATATGTATGCTTCTACATGATTGTGCTTTAGATGTTGAAATGTTTATGCAATGTGATTCTATTATGCAGACTCTTAGATGGATGATTTAATTATCCTATGATACTGACACATGTATGAAGGATGGTGGAAATGAAATGCATGTTTATATGAAAGGCTTATGGATGTATGTGATATGATTTACCATGTATGCAACTGCTATTTTTTTTCATTTTTTCGGATGCACTTAAATAGAATGAATGCAATCTATTATGCACAAAATATCTGAGTAATGCACGTGTTAGTTAGAAGACACTTAGTAGAAAATCTATTCTCTGGGATGTGATTTGATAGATATGGCCTGATAGAAAAGATTTTTTTGATTTTTTTTTATAGATATGAGTTGATAGAATGGATGAGAGACCCAAGTCACTATCATTTTTCCAATTTTTTTCATCATTGCATCTTTTTATGAAATTCTGAAGAGTGTCCAATGCATCCATATCACATACCATTTGGATACCACCACGACCTTGTGATAACTAGGAGTAGAGAGATTGAATAGAAAGAGAACTTAGTTCACCCAAATATTGACCATTTGGGTTCAGCTATGTTCCCTGTTTGAAAAGAAAGAGAGCCAAAAGCACCCAGATATTGACCATCTGGATACCGCTTTGCCCTCTGAGCAATCCAAACAAAATAAAAAATAAAATCAAGATAGAACTCCAGCGCACCCAGAGTCCATCTGGATAGCACCATGAGCTCTTGATTTTTGAAAAGAAAGACCAAAAAACCAAGATAGAATTCCAATGCACCCAGAGTCCATCTGGATAACACTATGAACTCTTGATTTTAAGAAGAAAACCCATAAAAAACCAAGATAGAAATCCAATTCACCCAGAGTCCATCTGGATACCACTATGATTCTATTGGTAAATAAACAAGCATATAATAGAGAAGGAATGTCCAATTCTTTCCCAAGGTTAAGCTCAGATTGTGGAACTGCGTGACTGTTAGATAAGTGACAATGCCTACCACATTTATCCTAAATCATCATGGCCCCAGAATCAAAGTGAACATTCAACAAACAATAATAAAAGAAAAGAAGTCATCTTCCATCATAGCTACTCTCCTCACTTGGTGGATCCTGGAGTAGCGTAACAACATAACCTTGAAATATAGACTAACATCTAACCGACTGACTGACCTAGTCAACATATTGATTGTTCCTTGATTCAATTGGATTTTCTTGATTGGCTCGGCTATTTTGATAGGATTGAATGGCTTGATTGTCTTGATTGTGTTTGGTTTCAGTGATAGGTGACTCATATAAGACTAACCTGTCTAGTTTTGAGTGTATCCATCACTGTATAAGATAATTGATATGATTGATTGATTGATTTTGATCATTTTTTGGTGGCTGATCAAGCTGTGTCAAATGGACCCAATGCTGATTCGCAAAGGTCATGGTTGTGACATTTAATAAATTGGCTTGGTCGCCAGTTTGCTTGCTGATAGATTTTATAGATTGATAAAGCTATGTCATATGGGCCCAATGCTGATTTGCAAAGCTAATGGTTTTGACATTAATTGATTGGGCATGATTTCCCTTTGCTTTGTTGATAACCGAGTTGGTTTTATTGCTTGCGATTTTGCAATTTTTTTATTGTTTTTTATGAAGATTGATTTTTTTTAGGACATTTAGAATCCCCCCCTAGTCTAGTGGACCAGTACTAACCATGGATAAGTGTTGGTGGTCAGAGGGGATTGTGATTTTGGATATAACTTGGGTAGTTAGTCTTGCATTTGAAGTGTGCTCAAGCTTTTGATCTTGGAGTTCATTGATGGTGAAGCTAGATTTGAACACTTGGCACCTATTTTCCAGGTTCTCACCAAGGTACCTACTCAATAGCACATGTTTTCCAGGTTTTCACTGAGAGAATAATTTTTTTTCTCTTTACTTTTTTGCTTTTTTTTTATTTTTTTGTTTCTTCGCCAAGGCGCCTGTTTGCCAGGTTTTCACCAAGGTAACATTTTTGTATTTTATGATTTTTTTTTGGTATTTTCTGGATATGTAGATAGTTGCCTTAACCATTGAGACCTCAAGCATAGAACCTCTTAAGGTGCATTTTTTTTATGTATCCGAGGAGCTGATCTCCTTCTAGTGTTGCAAGTTGATATGCCTCACTCTAGGTAGAGTTGACGATGACATATGGTCCTATCCAGTTAGGCTCAAACTTTCTTGGTTTCACTCACTCTGCTTGGTTCTTTTGATTTTCCATGAGGATGAGGTATCCTATCTCAAATGTTCATGGCCTCACCTTATTATGATAATTCCTTCTAAGGTGATTCTAATAGCCTTGTAAGTGATTAAATACATTTTTTCTTCTTTCGTCTAGTAGTTCCAGTTCACTGAGCCTTGTTACTCTATAGTCTTCATCTGAAATCATGTTATTTAATGATATCCTCAGGGATGGGATTTCCACTTCAAGGGGTAGGACCACCTTTGATCCATATACTAGGGAGAAAGAAGTGGCTCCTATAGGTGTTCTCACGCTAGTTTTGTTCTCAAGCTAGTTCTGTATGCCCATAATGCAAGACTAAGCTGTAAATGCCAGTCTTGCCCTGATTCGTTAATTGTTTTCTTCAAGATTTTTAGAATAGTTTTGTTTTTTGCTTTAGCTTGGCCATTTCCTTGAGGATAATAAAATGAAGAGAAACCTTGTTTGATTTGGAACTGTTCACATAGCTCTTCAACATCTTTGTTTTGAAAAGGTGTACCGTGATCTATCACAATGGTTTGAGGAATTCCATACCGATAGATGATATGGTTGAGTATGAACATTGATATTTTATTTCTAGTTATGTAAGTGAGGGGAATCACTTCCACCCACTTAGTGAAGTATTATGTTTCTGCTATGATGTATTTATGTCCATTACCTAAAGATGGTGTAATCTTTCCCATTAGGTCAAATCCCCACATAGAAAATGGTAATGCTGAAGTGATAGGATTTAGTTATTGGGCTGGTACATGGATGAGGTCTCCATGAATCTGACATTGCCTACACCTTTGTACATTCTTTTTTTCATCTATTTCTACTATTGGCCAATAGTATCCCATGTGGATAATCTTTTTAGCTAAGTTGTTGCCACCTCCGTGGGTTCCACAAATTCCTTCATGTACCTCATACATAGCTCTCTGGGATTCTGTGGAAGTGAGACATCATAATAGAATTCCATCTAGACTTCGTCTATATAGAGTATTTGAGAGGATGGTATACCTAGAGGCTTGGTGGATGAGGGAATTTTTTTGGTTCCTAGACACGTCGAGAGGTAAGACACTAGTTTGGAGGTAATTATACACATCATGGTACCATGGGGTTTCAGGACCAACAAGGACACATGATGATTCTATGATTGGTGCTTGATGCGATGGCATCATGAGTTTCTCCACTAGAAACTAGAATCAGGTTTCATTGACTGGCATATCGATCAGTGATGCAATGGTAACCATCACGTCTGTAGCTTTGTTTTGAGCCCATGGTATTTTCTCAAAGAAGATGTATTAGAACTTAGTGCGCAGCCTATCCATCTATGCTCTATATGGTATTATCTTCTCATCTTTTGTCATATAATCATTGTTGACATGGATAATGACCAACTGTGAATCTCCATAGACCTTAAGGTTCTTGATTCTCCATTTAATTGTTGTCTTTAATCCAATGACTAGTGCTTTGTATTCTGTTATGTTTTTTGTGCATGGGAAGTTGAGTATGAAAGATTTTGGAATTGCATCATTATTTGGAGTGATGAGCACTATTCATGCTCCCACACCATGGTTCATGCATGACCAATCAAAGTATAGTTGTCATACCTCAAACATTGTTTGTAGTGTCATAATAGACTCATCGGGAAAGTCGGAAATGATAGGCTAATGATATTGAATAGGTGCCTTTGCTAGTTGATCCACAATCACTTGCCCTTTGATGGATTTTCTGTCTATGTACTCAATGTCAAACTCACTTAAGATCATTACCCATTTTTCAAGTTGTCCAGTGAGTGTTTCTTTGCTTAGGAGATACTTTAAAGGATCAATATGTGCTATCAAATTTGTTTGGTGACTTAACATGTAATGCCTCAACTTCTGGGAAGCGAAGACAACTATGATGCATGATTTTTCAATTGGTGTATAGTTGAGCTCATATCCTACCAATTTTATGCTTAGATAGTAGATGGCTCTCTCCTTTCCTATGTCATCATGTTGTACCAAGAGTACGCCAAATGTTGATTCTATTGTTGAGATATACAGAAGCAATGGTCTACCTTGGACTGGTGGCACCAATATGGGAGACTTGAGTAGATAGTCCTTGAATATTTGGAACGCTTGTTCACATTGTTTTTTCCATATAAATTTGATGTCTTTGTGTAGTAGGTGTTGGAATGGGTGGCACTTTTCTGCTAGCTGAGCTATGAAGTTCCTGATTGATTGGAGCCTTCCTTGTAACCCCCTTAGTTGCCTTATGTTGGTCAGTGGTGTCATGTCCAATATTTCTTTGACTTTCTCTAGGTCTACTTCAATGCCTCTATGTGACACTATGAACCTCAATATCTTCCCTGTTGTGACCCTGAATGCACATTTATTTGGGTTTAAATGGACCTTGTATTCCTGCATTTTATCAAAGATGGGTCCCAATAATTGTAGATGATCCTTTCTAAGCATTGACTTGGCTATAATGTCATCAATGTAGTCTTCCATTGTCTTGTGGATTAGGACATGAAATATGGTTTTCATGACCCTTTGATATGTTTCTCTGGCATTTTTTAGACCAGACGGCATGACGTTCCAACAACATGTGCCCCAAGGACATGTGAAATCCATTTTATGTTCATACTCTGGGGCGATCCTTATCTGATTACACCCTAAAAACCCATCCATGAGTGATAGCATTTGATGGCCATCTGTTAGATCTACTATCATATCAATGCTAGGCAAAGGAAAGTCATCCTTGGGACAAGATTTGTTAATATCTCTAAAGTCTATGCAAATTTAAATCTGACCATTGTGCTTTGTAACTGGTACCAAATTAGATATCCAGTCTACGTATGGGATCGGTCTTATGAACTTAGCATCTAGGAGCTTATTCAATTTTTCCTTTACTAGTAATGCAACATGGTGGTGCATCTTTCACAGCTTCTATTTGACAGGTTTGGCATTGGGTAGCAACAGGAGATGATGCAACACAAGCTCTGGATCTAATCCTGGCATGTCTGAGTAGGGCCCTGCAAAATTGATCATCCTTTCCTTGAAGAAACTGGTGAACTTTTCTCTATCCTTCGAGGTAAGTGATTTTGCTAAGTAGATGTTCTTTGGGTTCTTTTCATCTCCCAAGTTGACTTCTTCTATTTCTTCTACTAACAATGTCAAATTTTCCTTTGTCAAGGGGAGGAGTTCCTTCTTTCCATCATCTAGCGCCTCAATGAGGTTTTCACTAGAAGATATGTCTTTTTTTGTATTGTTATCATTTTTGTTCCAGTAAACACCTTTCAATTTTCACTTACTGACGATTATTTTTTCTTTTTCAATTTGCTTTGATGACTGGAAAGAGGAGCTTCCTCCCCAAAGTATGTTGATCTGTCGAGGTCGATAGAGAAACCTACTTTATGATCTCCTAATGGAATTCCCTCTCTAAGTCCCATGAAATCTATGATAGCCTCATCATTATCAAAGACATCCATATCAAGCGGTCCTTGTTGATCCCACTCTATTAGTTCTATGTGTACAAGACATAGGCCCTCATGTTGGGTTGACTCTGTTTGGTTGAAGGGGACTACGGAAATGGTTTCAAGAAACCTAGAGTGTGATGTGGATGCACCACCTAAGGAATTGTTATCGATATGTTTATTGATGTAGGGTTGGTTGCCAATGGTTAATTGGTCAAACAGATTGACAAGGTGTATGGTGGTGGCTGACTGAGGGGAATAGTCTGGAATTGAAGGTTCAGAGTTGTGAAGGGATCTCCACTCATACTTGTGGGAGTTAGTTTTTCTAGAACACTCGTCAGATGTCTCACTTCCTTCATTATCATTGATTGCTTGTTGAGGTTTATTTGGGATTGAGAGGTCCCCACTTTGGTGAGCAACAACTGTTATAGTATGTTTCTTATCAAGATGTGTTCTCAATTTTTCCCCTGATGTAACTATGTTATTTGTTCTTGATCAACTTGTATGTCTTGGATGATAGGGTTGGTTCTTTGTTTCCCATAGCCTAACCCTCTCTTGTTTCTCTAGGTTGGCGGGAGAGATAATTCCATTAAGCCTTGTTGTCTTGCCCCCGGACTAGTTTACCATCATACCCAAATATTTGTAGCATTGTATATCCATTTCCATAGTTTGATATGGGTAGGGGTTGTTGAAGTGTCTCTTGTGGATCATGGTACAACCATGTATTGATATCTGGATCGAATGGGTTTTCTTCTGCAATGTCTCCCCATTTGACAAAGGTTGTGGGTGGACACCTAAATAGAATAGGCTCTAGGGTTTATGTTATAATAACCTGTTGTGGCATGCCATATGTTCTTGGGCTCTAAAGCATGTTTGTGATGGCGAAATCTTCCTTGTATCTATATTCACCACATTCCTTGTCAGTAATGGATATTTTCCCCACTTTTCTTGTGATGTCTTTGGGAATTGAGTTTAATGCAGATGGGATACTTGCCTCTTGGTTCAAGGGAACCTAGTTGTCAGTGATGATTTGGAGTATTGGAAAGGATTTGGATCTCCCTCAATGATGATTTCTTCTCCCTGGTGTGGGAACTTGATGCACTGATGGTATGTTGAAGGTACAACTTGAATATCATGTATATATGGTCTCCCTAGTAACATGTTGTATCCCAACTCAAGATCTAGGATCTGGAAGGGAGTGTTCTTGACAACTGGACCAATCTGGACAGGTAGAATGATAATACCTTAAGAGGATCTTTCCTCTTCATCGTAAACTCTAATATTGATCCTCCTTGTTACATCAATACTGGACTCTAAGTAGCCTAGTTGCTTGATTATCTTTAAAGTACAAATGTTTAATCTAGCCCCACCATCAACAAGGACTACAGATTGTGTTTTTGTGGACTTGGACAAGCAAGTGCAAGGGATCATTATGCAAGGGTTTGTGTGGCAACACATCATAGTCTGTGAATGTTACATATTTGTTGGTTGCTATATGATTAACCATCATTTGGAAGCTCTTAGGGGTTATGTCCCTCGGGATAGCTACATTCTGAAGGGCTTGGTCAAGTGCATGTTTATGTTGTGGAGATATGTGTAAGAGATCAAACATGGAGATTTGGGTAGGCGTGCGCTTTAGTTGATCCCCTAGGATTTTTTGTGGATCCGAGGTTGCTTGAGGGTTGGCTGGTGTAGCAGATGAGGAAGATTCTCCTTGCAATAAAACTCTTGTATGACGGGTGGTTACAGTACATTTGTTACCTTGGTCTCTGATAGTGATCATAGCCACATGGCTATCTGAAGGATTTAGGCAATTGATAATGTTATCACTATTGGCATAAGTATAGTTGACCTATTTTGACTGTCCACTAGACCCAGAGGTTTTCCATTTATTGTGATCATGGAATGTGTCATTGAACATCTTATGATCAATTTTTCCTTTGGTTTGGGTATTTGTTACATCGATGACCCTTGTGTCAATCAGATCTTGGATAACGTGTTTCAATCGGTAATAGTTGGGTGTCTTGTGTCCCTTCACCTGATGAAACTTGCAAAAATCATTGTCATTGTACCACCTCAATTTGATTGCACCATGTTCATATTCCCTAATTTCTGAGAGAGCAATATTGTTGGATTGTATCAACTTTCGTAAAGATGATTCTATCAACTCTCTTAACGGTGTGAAGTCTCATTGTTGGAATTGAAACCGTGGTCTGTGTTGAGCTTTTTGTTGACTATTTGACACAGAGGTCACTTGGATAGGGGGAGGTTGGGTTAGAGTGTATTCTTGTGGAGTGGGCATAGTAGGTTGTTGGTTGGCCATAGGTGCACCTTGTAGTGACACTTTGGGTTGTGTGTAGTTGACTATCTTCACATCAATGATACCATCATTGGTGACATTTTTTTTTTATTCCACCACTTAACTTTGTCCATTGTAGTTTTGTTTGTATTTGTTTGGGTAGGATATGCAAAGATTCCTCATTTGACTAAGTTCTACTCACAACAAACTCCTCATTTCATGAGTTTTGTAAAGTTTGGAGCTAACTACATTTCTGTTGTGAATGACATGTCTAGAATCAGATTGTCAATGAACATGACTATTAGGTCTTTCTCAGGTACATCATACATTATTTTTTTTGCAGTATTCCTCCATCTCCATAGCAATTTCACAAAAGACTCTCCATCTTTTTGTTTGATATCACAAAGGTCCTTGATGCTGACCTTGCGCTCAATGTTATGATGGAAGTGAGCGATGAACTTTTCAGCCAACTCACCCCAAGACAGAATTCCATGAGGTAGATGTGAGAACCATTCCATTACTGGTCTGACTAAGCTTTGTGGGAATAGTCACATTAAGTATGTCTCGTCATGTGTGACTTTGATGAAACTAGCAAAGAACTCTTGGATATGCTCAATAGGGTTGGTATTACCCCTATATTTGTCAAATTTTGGTACTGAGAAGTGAGTTGGGAATGGAGACATGTGAAGAGAGTGATCAAAGGGGTATAGGTATAAATCCTCTATGGTGTAGGATTTAGTTTGCCCCTAATTTTGCATATCCATCATTTGGGTTTGAAGGTTCTATACTTGTTGGATCAACATGTCTATTTGATACTAAGGCTGTTGTGTGACATTGTACCTCTGTGCGGTAGTAGGTATGAGGTTGGGCCTCTACATCCCTTGAGTAGGAACATATAACCTCATCCTTGGGACTGGATAATTATTTCCCAACACATGATTCTAAAATAGGGGCATGTGAGTGGCCCAAGGTTGGTTCTGTTGTGTTTGTTGTTGGGGTTGGGGATGTTATTGTTGTTGATTCTGGGGTTGATATTGTTGGGGTTAGGTTTGTTGTTGCTGAAGTTGGGGTTACTGTTGCTTGGGTTTATATTTTTGGGGTTGAGGTTGTTGTTGTTGAAGTTGGTGTTGTTGTTGCTGGGGTTGAGGTTGTTGCAGCTGAAGCTAGTGTTGTTTCTGCTGGGGTTGAGGTTGTTGCAACTGAAGCTGGGGTTGCTACTATTGGGGTTGAGATTATTGCTAAGTGAGAAAAGGTGTAACCTTGTGTGGGCATTGACTAAAAGTCAGACCTGTAGAGATAGATCCATGTGGGAATGATGTGTTGACCCCAACGCTAGCAAGGATTAACTGTGGTAGCGACATGGTGACAAAAGGTTACTTCTTGTTGGTGGGATGGAAGGCATAGCATGAGAGCTTGATTGGCCAGGCCATAAGACCAAAGGTGGAGGTATACTAGTGACCATGGGTGCACTTAGTTGGGAGCCTGTCATGATTTGAGTGGAAGATGTGCTTTCTTGGTTTGCGTGGTTGGTTTGATTGGGTATTGTTTGTGCCAATGTTGGTTTTGTCAAGCATGGGAAGATTTGAGAGATGACAGGTAGTATCTGAGAGGCTGAGTAGTGTTTTGACCTGTGAGAGGGTTTTCAGGCCATATGGTCGGCACACTAAATTCAGCAGGGAGTTTGACTCCCTTCTTTATCAGCATGGATAAGAAACATCCAGGGTTCCTCTCTACAACAACATCAACCACTTGCGTGGAATAGGCATCTTTCTCTATATCATCGAGCTCATCTTCTGTGATAGTTTGGAACAAGGCTGGCCCATAGAGATTCTCAACAAATAGACCAGAACTGGTATTTGTTAAAGGATCATCTTCTCGCTCTATTTCCCAAGTAGGGAATCTGTTGATATATGACACATTAGGTTATGTTCTAGCCTTCAACCTTGTGTAAGGCCCTCCATGAGGTGTTTGAGACATAGTTTGGTCCAAATTTTGTGACTAAAACAAGTGATATAAAGAAAACAAAAAAGGATAACCTTTCTAAGAAAGTCCGAGTTATGTTTTGGACAAAGGTAATTCTAAGGACAGATGTTGATTTATCTTGATCTCAAATTTTTGATGATGTAAGAATAATATTTTTTGACCTTTTATTGGGACAAATTCACTGATAGAGATAGTGATGATGTTTGAGAAGGATGAGATCAAGATATTTTGAGTCTGAACTTTTGAACTAACAATGTTTTAGAAAATAATCATGCTTTTCAAAGAAAGGGTGATCTTTAATGTTTAGAGATTCACACAATGTTCTTCACATTTTTCTGGGATAGACACTGGTCTTTGACACAAAAAATGGAGAGTATTTTCAAGGTTTTAGGTCAGAACAAGTGTAAAAATGTCTCTGGTCAATTGCGGCAAAACTTCATTGATTGTGGTAAAGTGACTGGTCGATTGCGATAATCTATCACCAGTTACGATAATAAACATGTCAATTATGACAATAAACAAGTTAATTACAGAAAACTTCTGTCAATTGCAGAAAAATGCGGGCAATTGCGGTGAAGGGGAAACAGTCTCAAAAAGACTCAAAAGATAGGTCCCACTATCTGACAAATTTTGATTTTATGGAACAAGGCTTCTAATTTGAAAGATGGTTGATGTTGACAACCCTAAAATTTAATACATTTGACTCATTTTGACAATTTTGATGTTTGTTTTTCATTCCAGAAACTGATCAAAGAACAAGCACAAAAGACAATGTGTTTTGAAGAATGCAGACTGACAAGTGTATGTTCTACAACTTTTTTAAGTTGCACTGTTATCACAAGGTCCCAATAATGAACAGTCTGATTTAATCTAAGTTAATGGCTTCAAAATACAATATTATAGGCCCAATGCTTCAATGTTCATTAGCTCACACAGCAAGTGTCACACTACTAGGATAGGAAGGTCCATGACATAGGTGCTCATGTTTCTGTTGTTTCCAGATATTGTTTTCGTATAGTGAAGATCTCTTTCACTACACAAATATCTTGGAACACATATGTTGGGAATCTTGGAGGAAATTGTGCAACCCCTTGCACTATAATAAGGTATCTGTTTGGAGGTAGATCGGGTTGGCCTCTAATTAACAAGGTTGTAGTAAGGGTCTATGACATCTATCCAATTAGTTTGTACATGTGTGACTCACTTAAGAGCCTAATTGACCATGTTGGCTCCTTAGGGATATTCACCCGATCTAGACTATCATCAACACACCTCACCTGAGCTTGGCTAGATAAGACATAACTTTGGTTCATGCCTTGTTTATATACTGATCGAAAGGATTACCAGTTTAAGGTCATTCTCTGAGGAAGAAGCGCATTCCCTAGGTAGGCCTTTCTAAAAATTATAAAGGTTTTTAATCTAACACATTGTGCAAGTGCACCCAAAACTCAAGACACAAGGTAAATTTTTTAAGCTCTGAAAGTTTGAAATGTGAACTAAGCTACACCACCATACAAGCACAAGTGTTAAGTTTTAAGCCCAAAAGTAGGTGTTGATTACTTGTTCAATTTTAGCACACCAAATTGAGAGATTCTTTGCCTTTGTTCAATTTTAATCTCCACGTCAATTTTAAGCACCAAATTTTGAAATGTGAGGTGTGAGATGTGTGAAAAACACTGTTCTTTTTAAACCCAAATCCACAAGTAAATGAATTTTATGTTGTATTGTTATCTTGCCTCCTCGATTCAAACCTGTCAAAGAAAGTGTTTAGTATCTCAAGAAATGAAAGCTTTTCAATCCAAGACAGTAGAATATCTGGAAACTCTGAGATTATTGAGATTGTTGAAATTAATGGTGACTTTATACTTACTTGCAAATCTCTTGATTGAATCAATGTACCTTATGTATGCTTCGCTTTGATCTTCAGCTGCGATTGTGAGAATAGCCCTTTGTTGCGATCGATAGTTGGTGGTTCTCCTTATTGTAGCTCTTAATGATCTATCACCTGGTATGCATCTGAATACCTTCTTTTCCATTCACCATTAGTCAACCCTGCACACAAATCAAGAAAAATAGCTAGAAAATGTGCCTTTTATGTCAATTGCAGCACTGGTTGTTCAAATGCGGCAATCTCCTATCAATTGTGGGAGAAAGTTGGCAATTGCGAAAAAAAACTTTGGTTTGTGGCAGAATGTTTTAGTTTGCGGCACGGATCGGTCAATTGTGGCAAAGCACAGGCAATTGCGATAAAGCACAGGTAATTGTGGTGAAATCTAGGCGATTGTGGCACAGTGCTAGAAGACAAAAAGATAGAAGATGGTAGAATAGCAATGTGAAAGCCTGCAATCAGTTGTGCTATTAAACCAGTCAATTGCCGCAAAATACTAACAATTGCAAAATTACACAGATATCAATAAAATGATGAAAATTGAGGTCTGCAACCGTACAGTCATGGCTAATTGACTCTATCTATCATCTGCAAGAGATATTCAGGATGTGTGGTTCACGTCGGGTTTACCAAAATGTATGCCTCTTTCATGATTCATGGTTCCCAAGCTTTCCAATGATGAGGGTTAGTAGCACCATTTTACAATGGGGAAATTAATACAAAAAATAATAATACGAATACTTAAACGTAACCAATAAAATGTACAAGAAAATAAAGGAAAAAAAATGAATGCAAACCCCAAAGTGCTTGAAGCTTCTATTGTCTCTCTCTACTCCTTCTAAAATGCTATTTTTTATGCTCAGTATTGGCGTGGGCAGCGTCTATGGCTTGAGAAGTTGCACAAGAGCTTGAAATCTTGGATCCTTCAAATGGGTATGAAGGGTTTATTATATAGGAATTGGGGATGATATGAATGGTTGAGATCAATCCCAAAGATAGGGAGATGAACGGTTGATATCAAAGGGAACTAGAGAAGCCATCAGTAAACTCCACCTCTTCAATTGGTAAAGAGGAGATAGAGTTTGGTTGACTGAAGAGCTAATTGTGAGTTACCTTTTAGAGCTGAAGAGGTGGGTGGAGTTACCCATGTGAACTAG
>MU225643.1:1006230-1017892 GCA_018584345.1 Thuja plicata | reverse complement strand
TTAATTAATTAATTAATGGTAATTAATCAATTAAGGTTAATTAATTAAATAAAATTGATTATTTAATTAATTTTGGGAATTTGATTAGACGATTTAGAGAATGAATTTAGAAGAAAATAGATGATTAATTAATTATTAAAAAACCATTAATTAATAGATGAAATGAATTTAGAAGAAAATAAGATAATTAATTAACGATTAAAAAACCATTAATTAATAGATGAAAATTAGTGTTTTTAATGTCAAGTCGCAAGTCTATCCATTTTAGGGTGTCTACAGGTAGGTCTTGAGAAAAGTTGTCTATATATTTTCCCTTAGAATCGAGATCGGCCTTTTGACTTCTTGTTTGGACCATGTACGACAATCTTTGACTAACGTTGCTCGAGGATCAAGGTGTCGAGTCAATTGTCAAAGCTTAAGGATTTGTTTGATGAAGAAAAGGTTGGTTTGGTTGTTGAACTTGTGCAAGGTATCATGCGTTTGAGGTCTGAATACCTGTTGTGATGACACTTGCAACAAAGTTGATGAAGAACCAAGAATAAAGAGTTAATATAATTGAGAGAGTTGTGAAAAGATAGAAAAAAGGACAATGACTAGTATAACCACCAGATTCAAAAGTTGAAAATACCATGACAATGTAGGATAGTCATTGCTACAAAAATGTGACCAATTGACAAAGATCTCAAAGCTGGACTATTTTCAACTCAGGTCTACACTATAGGGGTTCCCAAATGACAATACAGGATTCCTCATATGAGCTTCTGCCCCTAGATGTGCCTCCATATGATAAATGTAATAGTCTAAAATGAAAAAAGACTCTGGGCTAGTTTGTCACTTGTGTGTAAGAATATTTGGACAATTCTGCCTAAAGTTTGAGGTGAAAGTCTTGATGTTTTTTGTTGTATGTTGTCAAAGGGTGTTTGTTTGAAGAATATGTTTAAGGTATACAAGTACATCAAACACAAGGTGTGAAGAACCAAACACACACTACCCTATAGTCAATTTGGCTTAGCATCATATTCTTTGCCCACGCTTGATACTCCTTCGCCTCACACAAAGTGATATAGGCTTTGGCTGGGACTAGGCACGTTATGGGTTTTAGAAAGAGACTAAATGCTCAAATCGCTTAAGCTCCCCCATGCCAAATTCATGGTTTAAGCATCCTTGGGAGTACATATGTTGGGTGTAAAATATTGGGGTGATCTAGGTAAAAGTCCACTTGGATCGATCCTTGCACAAAGATTATGATACTTTTAGAGGTAGATCGGGTAGCCTCTATCTAAAAGGCGTTTAGTAAGTTCATTCGTTCATGACTATCCCTTGTAGTTTCACAAGAAAAATTAAGGCATATATCCCTTCAAGCACCCAAAATGTATAGTCTTGCATGCAAGATTGAGACCTCTCAGCCCTACACAAGTTGAATGTATCTCCCTTGTAGTCTTGTAAACAAGATTGAGACAAAAAATGACCCTATTATTAGAATGAATTCATAATAACTAAGAGGGGGGGTGAATCAGTTATCCTCAGGTTTAGATGTGCCCATTTAAACTTTATACCAATTTGAACAACTTAGATCTGCTCAGCAGCAATAACATAAAATAACAACATACATAAGGAGTTTACTGTTCAGATGTAATCAGCTTGTAGAAACTTAACAGTAAAACACAACATACATATTCACATAATTTGACACCAATATTTAATGTGGAAACCCAATATGGGAAAAACCACCAATAACATGCTATCAAGTTTTCACTCTTCTGAAGTGAGCTCTATTAGGAGCCAACCCTATTAAAAGTTACAAAACATATTGCTAAATGTGACCTAGTTAAAGGATTTAATCACCTTGTCAGGAGTGGCCTTGTTAGAGGACTTAGAACATTCCACCTAAATGTCACCTTGCTAAAAGGATATATACAATGACTTTTAGGTCAACCTGGTTAAAGGATTTTGACTGATATAATGGTTAGAAAGTAATCAACATGTGTGATATGATACATACAACTTACTTTGCAAATCCAGATCTAATTTAGCTCTAATGCTAATTCACTTAGTGGCCTCCATTCTCATTTCAATATTCAGATCTGCTTGGAAATCTATCAAACAATCACTTATGCAACTCTTTGTTTCTCTGCTTAGATCATGCCAATCAGTCAATCAACTATGAAATCCTCTTACATAGTCATCATACCTTCATGAATAACCCCTTAAGGTTATCTTATACGTCTTCATCTAGGTAAAATAAATCTTTGTCGCTTAATCAAGATCATAGATCTTAGGTTAGGTCAAATCCAACGAATCTTTCCATCATTACATTTAATTTATTTCTCAAAAGCAATCACTAATTGAATCTTTTATCCATGCATTAATTATGGTTACCCATGCATTTAAATAGTGTGGATCAATTAAGCTTATCCTTAATTAACTTTACATATCCCAATAAAATCAACTATGTCAGCCAGAGATCTCAAATCTTAACAATTACCAAAATATTGTTGCTCGGCCAACACTGTGTTTTCCTTGGAAATTTACTGATGCTCGGTCGACACTAGAAATTATGCTCAACATACACTAGTGCTCGGTCAACACAAACTTGCTTGGCACAAACCGTTCTCAGTAAACTATCATCAAAAGATAAACAACACATTACTTTGCCAATGTGCCAACTGATCAAGTACCCTTGTGATTTCCCATAACTCAACAATTCCACTTGGTCTTCTTGTTAAATCTCCTTCATCAATCAATAGATATGGTACTCAAACAGATAGCAATAGTCTCACCAATTAAGGTTTGACATCAATGACAAAACAATAATTGTTTCCATTGTAGCTTTCCAACAATCTCCCTCTTTGGCATTGATGGCAACACCAAACAATAAAACAATAATTTTATAACCATAGTTACCATACAATCCATAAGTTTTTTTGTGTTCCTTGATATGAACAAATCTTCATTAATGTATTTATCTTCATTCTGATTCTCATCTTGTAAAACTTTTCTCCCTTTGTGGCTGTGATCACACTAAAATATTTCTATTTCTATTCATTTTTACACTCCCTCTTTCATTAATCTCTTCCTTTTTTAGTAAACTTCTCCTTTTTCTGTAAGTATAGTAAATTCTCCCTCTTTTAGTAAACTTCTCCCTCTATCTTTCTTAGTATATTTCTCCTCTTTGACAACAATGCCAAAGATGTTGACATCTTCATCATGCAGATTCTTCTTTTCTAAACTCTGTATCATGTTGTTCCTGTCATCTTGCTTATGACTGATCCTCTTTTCTATCTTTGTCTATCTTTCACAGCTTTAGGCAGCATCCTAAAGTTATACTATCTTTGCATCAATGTGTAAAATATTTTGAATATAACATTTGATGCAACAGTACCATTTTGAACTAATTAGCCTCAGTTAGGGGAATCACCCCTAATTTACCTTGCAGATACTCATTATCATCCTTAGGTAGTGCCTTTGTAAATATGTATGCTAGTTGTTCCTTAGTATTCACATATTCCAGTCTCACTTCCTTTTTCTGAACTAGCTCCCTCAACTAATGATACTTGATAGCTATATGCTTTGTCTTAGAGTGCATCATAGGGTTCTTAGAAATGTTAATGGCACTCATGTTATCACAATATATGACAACTGGTTCTGTGATCTCTTCTTTCATACCTTTCAATAGTATCTTCAACCACACAATATTAGAACAATTGACTGTTCTTGCCACATACTCAGCTTCAGCTGTAGATTGTGAGGTGCAATTCTATTTCTTGATTGTCCATGAGACCAATCTTTTTCCCAAAATAAATGCTCCACCTGTGGTACTTTTCCTGTCATACATTTCCATCCCAATCAGAATCAGTATAGACTCTGAGCTCAAACTTATCATTCCTTTTGTAGTACAGACCATATTCATCTATTCCTTTCAAATATCTCAGAATTCTTTTTACCGCCATCATATATGTTTCTTTGGTATTGGCAAAAAATCTTGCAACAATACCAATAGCCAGTGCAATATCAGGTCTGCAGTGTACAACATATTGTAGCTTTCCAATCATTGATTTGTAAAGGGTTTGATTCACTTCTTTTGTACCATCATTCTTTGTTAACTTTTGTCCAGTAGCCATGGGTGTACTCACTGGTTTTGAATCTTCCATTCCAACAGTTTTTAGTATCTCCTTGACATATTTTGATTGAGTAATATAGATACCATTCTTCATCTGATATATTTGTAAGCCAACAAATTTTTTTATCTCACCAAACATAGACATTTCAAATTTAGTTTGCATCTCTTTTGCAAATGCTTGGCATAACACATCTTTTCCACTAAATATAATGTCATCAACAAAAGTTTCAGCCAATAAAGTACCTTTACATTGCTCTATCTTCAAATACAGATTGTTGTTGTCATTGGTTCTTGCAAATACAATCTTTACCAAATAATTGTGCAATCTCTCATACCATGCTCTTGGTGCTTGCTTCAATCCATACAGTGCTTTGTGTAATCTAAAGACCATGTTCCTCTTACTTGGGTCTACAAATCCATCAGCTTGTTCAATGTACACTTCTTCTTCTAATATCCCATTTAGGAATGTTGACTTCACATCAATCTGATAAACTTTAAAACCTCTGTAGGCTGCATATGCAAATAATTTTCTTGCTCCTTCCAATCTTGCAATTGGGGCAAATGTTTCTCCATAATCAATTCCTTCCTCTTGTGCATAACCCTTGCATACCAGTTTAGCTTTGTTTCTTATTACCTCTCCATGTTCATTCAGCTTATTTTTGAATACCTATAAGGAAACTTAGGTGCAGAAATAGCTTCCTACACTAATCTCTATAGGAAAGTATTGTGCAAATTCTTTTAAATCCTTACAATTTCATATTCGTTAACTACTTTAACAAAGATATTGCAGCCACATACCATGCATACAAAAAATAGCGAATGACACAATGATTTACCCTGGGGAAAATCTTTCGGTAAAAAACCCCAGCACTCCAAAACCTGCACAATGTATTATCTTCAACACAATGGTTACAACACACTTGCAATGCAAGTTCTTTTCAGGAGACAATCGACACACACAGACAAATCCAGTAGCACCAGATTATACCAATAATACACTCTTTTCGTATCCCTTCCTATAACCCTAAAAATGCTTATATCATGTGCTTTCCTTTTTAGGGAAACTTCCAAAGATAGCTACATTAGGGTTTTACCATTCTCCGAGAAAATAGGAACCCTAAAAAAATTTATCAGTTGCCACATGTCTTGCATGTCTTGACCAGTCATTGAAATCTCCTAGAAATAGCTCTTATGTTTCATAGGAAACCGTCATAACCATTTCAGCCATGATCTCCTTACACATAATTCAAGATGATGACACATCAAGTGGAGTGACACATCAACATGCCAACTAGACATGTACACTCACACTTAATTACATTATTTGCAAGGAATACATTTTACAAAACAAATAATAAGAATAGGAATTATCCAAAGTTGAGACACCTTATTCCTAACAATACCCACTTAGTACCAATTACATTTTTATCATTAGGCCTAGGTACAAGTGTCCAAGTATTGTTCTTCTCAATCTATTCAATTTCTTCATTCATGGCTTGTATCAAATCTTCATTGTCTAAGGCATCTTTTACTATTTTAGGCTCAAAATCACATAGCAAGCATGTACCGTCTCTCAACTTTCCTCTTGTCATAACTGCAGAATCCTTCAATCCTATGATTTGATCAGGTTTGTGATGCCTCCTCACATACTTTGCTAGAGTAGATTCTTGTCTTGCTTCAGATTCATTATTCTCATTTAATTCAGGTAGATTCTGTGACTCGGCATCTCCTTCAGATAGATCGACAATTACCTCTTATTGCCTGACATCCTCATTTTGTGACTCGGTAGGTGCTAGCTATTGCTCGGAAACCTCATTCTTAGGTTTAGGTAATGTATTAGAATCTTCCTCATCCATATAAACAAATGATTTGTAACTCTCAGGTTCCTGTGTGCTTGCAGCTTCATTTCTTTTTGCATACTCGTCAATTCTAACATTTGCACTTTCCACAATTTTGTTAGTGTTATAATTCAAACACTTATATGCTTTACTCTTAGTTGAATAACCAAGAAATATGCCTTCCTCACCTTTACCATCAAGTTTTCAATTTCTATTATCCTTCAGTATGAAACATTTGCTTCCAAAAAATTTGAAATATTTTACATTAGGTGCATATCCATACCAAAGCTCATAAGGCGTAGCAATAGTACCTTTCTTGACTTATACTCTATTCAGGGTATAGACTGTTGTACTTACAACTTCTCTCCAATATTTTTGTACAACATTTTTCTCCATCATTAATGTTCTAGCACAATCCATAATAGATCTGTTTCTTCTCTCAGCAATACCATTATGTGGTGGTGTTCTAGGTGCGAACATCTATCTTTTTATCCCTTGGTCATTGCAGAACCTATTAAACTCATTAGAAATAAAATCACCTCCTCTGTCAAATCTCAAACATTTCAGACTTTTACTTGTCTCCTTTTCAACTTTTTCCAAGTACCACTTAAATAAATGGAATGCGTCAGATTTTTCTTTAAGAAACATAATAGTCATCATTCTTGAGTAATCATCAACAAATAGAATGAAGTATCTATCTCTACAATAAATTTTCTCACCAATGGGACCACAAAGGTCAATATGAACTAATTCCAGTAATTCCTCAGAAGTATGAGTCTTGCTTTTGAAACTAGATTAGTCATCTTTTCCAATTGGCATTGCTTACACATTGCATTTCTAGGTTTCTTTAACTTACGTATCCCTCTAACCTTTTTCAATTTGCTTATGCTTACCAAGTTATCAAATTTTACATGACACAACATTTTATGCCATAACCAAACATCATTATATTATGCAAACAAGCATGTCTCATCAGCTAAATCCAGATAAAATAAGTTACCTTTTGTTTTCTCACCACTTCCAACTAGTTCTCCAGTGGCATCATAGATCTTTGCCTTCTTGTGATGGAATTCAACTCTGTAACTAGAAGTATTTAGTTGTGAAACACTCAATAAATTATAATTAAGATCATCAACCCAATATACATTGTCACATTTGATCTTGTCAGTCAACTTAATTGATCCTTTCCCTTTAACAAGACATGGTGCATCATTACCAAATTTAACATAACTGCCATTACACTGATCTAGTGTCTCAAATTTATCTTTATCACCAATCATGTGATGTGAACAACCACTATCAATAATCCAATGGCCACCTTTACTCATATAAGAAATTAATGCAGTTTTTTCATCATCATCAGAATCATCTTTCATAGCAACATACACAACTTCTATATCATTTTCATCAAATTTTTTAGAATCATTGTCAGAGGCTTCTTCAGCTATATAACAATATTTCTTACCTCTGTCTTTGTAATCCTTATACTTTTTGAAGTCTCGGTCATCCTTTTTGTCTTTGTACTTGTTTTCTCTTCTTTCATCTTTGTCATTCTTATCAGGACATCTAGCAGCAATATGACCAACTTTGTTACATGAAAAAAAATGATAGGAAGTTTGCCTTTGAATTTTCCTTTTCCTTTAGATAGTCTTCTTGCCATAAGTGCTTCAAGTTCTTCCAGATCATCATCAGTAGTTTTGCTGTCACTATTCACACATTTCTTTCCTTTCTTTGATTTGTTAAGGACCAACTGGGATCTGAATGTAGATTCAATAGCTTGTGGAGTGTAGTTGTCAAAATTTGACATTTCAAATGCAGTAAGTCTACCTACCAGACCTTCCAAAGTCAAATTATTATTAGGAGTACATATTAACTCTTGAATTATAGAGACTCTAATAGCATATACAAGAAGAAGTGTTCTCAGTACCTTTCTCATAATGGTGTTATCATCAATGGTTCACTTATCTCCTCTAATAGCATTTACAACTTCCTTTATCCTACCATAATATTGAACTATATTTTCTCCTTCTTGCATTTTCATTTCATCAAACTTACCTCTTAAGCTTTCAGATTTGGCTCTCAGTACATTTGTATCACCTCCATAGATGGTTGCAAGGACATCCCACATTTTATTTGTAGTTGTATAATTCTTTACGTCTTCAAACTCATAATAGTTCAGAGATGATGCAATCTCCAACATTGCTTGATTGTGCTCCTGTTTTTCTCTTAATTGTGCAGCTATGGAAGGTGCAGTGGGGGCTACATAATCATGTTCATCATAGTGCTTAGCAACATCACCAATACCAGCCAGATGCAATTTCATCAAACTCTACCTTGCAGGGAAATTCTCTTTGTTCAACTTCGATACCTCCTTTTTATACATCTTGATCTTTTGTTCCAAGTACCTTAAAACTATTTTCAAGATACCAAAGCTCTGATACCAATTGTTAGAATGAATTTAGAATAACTGAGAGAGGGGGTGAATCAGTTATCCTCAGGTCTAGATGTTCCCTTTAAACTTTATACAAATTTGAACAACTCAGATCTGCTTGGCAGCAATAACATAAAATAATAACATACATATGCAGTTTACTGTTCAGATGTAATCAGCTTGTAGAAACTTAACAATAAAACACAACATACATATTCACACAAGTTGACACCAGTATTTAACGTGGAAACCCAATATGGGAAAAACCACCAATAGCATGCTATCAATTTTTCACTCTTCTGAAGTGAGCTCTATTAGGAGCCAACCTTGTTAAAGGTTACAAAATGCATTGCTAAATGTGACCTGGTTAAAGGATTTAATCACCTTGTCAGGAGTGGCCTTGTTAGAGGACTTAGAAAATTCCACCTGAATGTCATCTTGCTAAAAGGATTTATACAATGACTGTTAGGTCAACCTGGTTAAAGGATTTTGACTGATACAATGGTTAGAAATTATTTAGCAGGTGTCATATGATGCATACAACTTAATTTGCAAATCCATACCCAATTCAGCTCTAATGCTAATTCACTGAGTGGCCTCCATTCTCATTTCAATCTTCAGATCTGCTTGGAAATCCATCAAGTAATTACTTATGCAACTCCTTGCTTCTCTACTCAGCCTTCTCTGCTTAGATCATGCCAATCAATCAATTAACTATGCAATCCTCTTGCATACTCATCATACCTTCATGAAAACCCCTTGAGGCTATCTTATACCTCTTCATCTAGGTAAAATAAATCTTTTTTGCTTAATCAAGATCGTAGATCTTAGGTTAGGTCAGATCCAACAGATCTTTCCATCATTACATTTAATTTATTTCACCAAAGCAATCACTAATTGAATCTTTGATCCATGCATTAATTATGGTTACCCGTGCATTTAAATAGTGTGGATCAATCAATCTTATCCTTAATTAACTTTACATATCCCAATAAAATCAACTATGTCGGCCAGAGATCTCAAATCTCAACAATTACCAAAATATTGCTGCTCGGCCAACACTGTGTTTTCCTCGGCAATTTACTGACGCTCGGACGACACTAGAAATTATGCTCGACATACACTAGTGCTCGGTCAACACAAACTTTCTCGACACAAACTGTTCTCAGTAAACTATCATCAAAAGATAAACAACACATTACTTTGCCAATATGCCAACTGATCAAGTACCCTTCTGATTTCCCATAACTCAACCATTCCACCTTGTCTTCTTGTTAAATCTCCTTCATCAATAAATATATATGGTACTCAAATAGATAGCAATAGTCTCACCAATTAAGTTTTGACATAAATGACAAAACAATAATTATTTCCATTGTAGCTTTCCAACAATCTTTCCAACACCTACAAGTGCCCAATCAAATGTAGTTCTTGCTTAGCAAGACTGGGGCAACAGGGCCCTACAAGTGAGAAAGAATTGAAGATAGAAATAGATAAGTCTTCCCTCTCTTTGGATTGAAGGAAGCATTTGATTATAGTGGGGTGGAAGTATCCAGGTCCTCTTGTTCCCCACTTAGGTCGTTCTCAAGAGATTGCTCCCTTGGCAGGCCCTCTAAAGATTTAGCTTGAAAATTAAATGGATTGGCGATAAAAAGGAGTCTAGATTTTTTATTTTCCCTCAAGGGGAAAAGAGAATACTCTCCTATCCAGTATCATTTTCTCCACACACACACAAGACACACTTTAAGTTCTTTCTCAAATATTTAATTTCTTAATACAAAACAAGTGAGTCTAGGTTTTTGGATCTTCCCAAAGGAAAGAGAGCATACTCCCCTAACACTTGCTTCAAATCAAACAAAAAGATCCTTCTAATTAATCTATGTTCCTATGAATCAAAAGAAAATGCTAACAAGCATAATCATTTGGTTGATGTAATTTCAAGGAAACCTGCAAACACAACCATTAGTAATCTCAAACTTCCTTTGACAAGCATCCTACAAGCACAAACCATTAGTAGTTATATAAAAATAGTGTGCAAATGTGGCTTTGGCAAGCGAATCTTCCTCAAAACATTCTACAAATCTAGTTAGGCTACAAAAATAGATAACAAAGAGACCAAATAAGACATGCATGAGATTAGAAAGTAGAAATTAGCTCAAGAGAAACCCTAAACAAGCTCAAAAAAGTATAGAACATAGACTAGCATCAAATCATGTACAACAATACAACAGTTGTCATAAAATGAAACAAAATCTCACCAAAGCTCATACGATAAATCTAATACACTGATATGACAAAAGATAGTTTATAAAAGCTCATACGACAATATACCTGCCCTCATACAACAAAGTACTAATTTGCAATTTTTTGTACGAAAGAGAATAGAGAACAGTACGACAGAAAGCGCAGTTTTGTCAAAAATATGCAAGAAATCATAAAAATGGAGAAAAATGCAACTTTTTGCCCCACGGTGGGTGCCAAAAATGTGTGTGGTAAAATGTGAGATTAGAATCTGCAACCAAACACTTCAATAAACCATTACATCAAAAGGGTTAGTGAAAACATAAGATTCAAAGCATGATAAAAACCCTTAGAAATTGACTTATTGTTAGTAATAATTAAGAGGGGGGGGGGTGAATCAGTGGCTTCAAAAATTATCCTTTAAACTTTAACCACCAATCAAATACATCTCAGATTATTAAGTCCCTACAAGATGCATGCCATGAAATACTAATAATGATTTAACTGTCCATCGGTTTTCCTTGTCTATCCTTATTCTCCTTGACTACCGATAAGCAGTAAAACTATTTACCGATACTCAGTAAATATGTAGAGTATACCAATCAATCCAGAAATGCATATGTGAAATGTAAAACAACAAACTAAGAAACCATACACACATAACACATGTATTTTAATGTGGAAACCCTGTTAAGGGAAAAACCACTGGGACCAGTACCCCAAATTTTTACTCTTCTGAAGTGAGCCCTGTTAGGAGACAACCCTGTTAAAGGTTACAAACACACTGTTAGGTGTGACCTTGTTAGAGGATTTTATACATAGAGGTTGTCACTTAGTATTGGGCATCTATTTTCTACCATCCTTGAATCAGCCTCCTTCTTAGACTGTCAATAGGCTTTAGGCAGATCTTGCTACCATCCTTGAATCAGCCTTCTTCTTAGACTGTCAATAGGCTTTAGGCAATTTCAATGCTACTTTCATGAATCAACCTTTTTGGCACTCCTTGGGATGTACCTCAATATATAGAAGACT
>MU225643.1:983486-1002530 GCA_018584345.1 Thuja plicata | reverse complement strand
TGATCTGTTCCTTCTCTCAGCAATCCCATTTTGTTGTGGTGTTCTTGGTGTAGAAACCTATCTTTTTATACCATGCTCATTAAAAAAATTAGTGAATTCATCTGATATAAATTCTCCTCCTCTATCTAATCTTAAAAATTTTAGATCATTACCACTTTGTTTTTCTACCATAACCTTATACCATTTAAACATCTTGAATGCTTCAGATTTTTCTTTTAGAAAAATGACTATCATCATTCTAGAGTAATCATCAACAAAGAGAATAAAATATCTATCTCTATAATAACTCTTTATCCTCATAGGTCCACATAAATCAGTATGGACTAATATCATCAGATGTATGGGTTTTACTTTTGAAACTAGACTTTGTCATTTTACCTTTTTGGCAATTTTTGCACATGATGTTGTATGGCTTTGTCATCGTCGGTAAGCCTCTTACACTTCTTCTGCTTATTTTCATCATGTTGTCAAAATTCACATGACACAATCTCTTGTTCCACAACCATATGTCTTCATTTCTAGTCATTAAGCAAGTGTTTTTAGTATCATTCAGGTAGAATAAGTTACCTTTAGTTTGTTCACCGGTACCAATCAATTTTCCTGATTCATTGAAGATCTTCGCCTTCTTATTCTCAAATGCTACTCTGTGACTTGAATTATTCAGCTAAGAAACACTCAATAGATTATAATTCAATCCTATTACCCAATAAGCATTTTCATATTTAATTAGGTTATTCAACATTATTGTTCCTTTACCTTCAACTGGACAAGGTGTATCATTTCCCATTCTTACTGTACCACCATTAAAATATTCAAAAGTGTTAAACTTTTCTTTGTCACCGATCATATGGTGAGTGCAGCCACTATCTATAATCGAGATATCATTCTTACTAACCTTAGATATGAGTACAGTTTTATCATACCTTTCATCTTCATTGAATCATCCTTCACAGCTACAAATACCATCTCGATGTCATCATCAGGTTCGGTGTCAGTATCTTCATCTTTGCAAGCAGCTAGATAGCTAGCCTTCTTGCCTTTATCCTTGTAGTCTTGGGTATCCTTTCTTTCTGATTGTCAGTAACCTATGCAATCTTTGTTATCACCTCTATCAGATTTATTCTCAAAAGATCTGTGATTACTTCTGTCATCTTTTCTTCTGTTAGGACATCTTGCAGCAAAGTGTCCAATCTCTTTACAGTTAAAGCATACAAGTGGTAACTTGCCTTTGTATTTACCTTTGCCTCTTTAAATTTTTCTAGCCATAAGTGCTTCTACTTCATCTAGATCTTCTTCTTCACTTTCACTTTCACTGTCCCTTCTAGATGAGTATCTATGATTGGATTTGCTTATTTTCATAGAAGACTTAAATACAGACTCTAAACTTGGTAATACACTATTGCCAAAGTTATTCATCTCAAATGAAATTAGTCTACCAATTAAACTATCAAGGGTAACTATATTGTTTGCTACTGCTCTCATTTCTTGAATAGCAGAAACTCTAATAGCATATACAGGCAATAAGGTTCTTAAGATTTTACTTACCACTATTTCTTCTTCAGGTGTACCTCCAACACCTTGTATAGCATTGACTACTTCTTTTATTCTTGTGTTGTACTATGTGATATTTTCTCCTTCTTTTGTTCTAAGATCATCAAAATTTCCTCTAAGACTTTCTGCCTTGGCTCTCAGAACATTTGTATCACCTCCATGTACAAGCTTCAGTTTGTCCCACATTTCTTTGCAGTTTTGCAATCCTTGACATCTTCAAATTCAGCATCGGAGAGAGAGGAAGAAAGCTCTATAACCATTCAATTATGCTCATGCTTGTCTCTTAATTGATCTACTATCAATACTCCTATAGGAAACACATATTCAATATCTAAGTATTGAGTAACATCATTACCAATACCTGATAAGTGGAGTCTTATCCTGCTTTGCCATGAAGCAAAGTTGTCTTTGTTCAACTTGGGCACATCTCGTCTGTTCATCTTGTGATATTTTCTTAGGTCTTGAAACCTTCCTTCTAAGCACACAAGCTCTGATATCAATTGTTAGTAATAACTGAGAGGGGGGTGAATCAGTGGCTTCAAAAATTATCCTTTAAACTTTAACCACCAATAAAATACATCTCAAATTATTAAGTCCCTACAAGATGCATGCCATGAAATACTAATAATGATTTAACTGTCTATCAGTTTTCCTTGTCTATCCTTATTCTCCTTGATTATCGATAAGTAGTAAAACTATTTACCGATACTCAGTAAATATGCATAGTATACCAATCAATCCAGAAATACATATGTGAAATGTAAAATAACAAAGTAATAAACCATACACACATAACACATGGATTTTAACGTGGAAACCCTGTTAAGGGAAAAACCACTGGGATCGGTACCCCAAATTTTCACTCTTCTGAAGTGAGCCCTATTAGGAGCCAACCCTGTTAAAGGTTACAAATACACTGTTAGGTGTGACCTTGTTAGAGGATTTTATACATTGAGGTTGTCACTTAGTATTGGGCATCTATTTGCTACCATCCTTGAATCAGCCTCCTTCTTAGACTGGCAATAGGCTTTAGGCAAATCTTGCTACCATCCTTGAATCAGCCTTCTTCTTAGACTGTCAATAGGCTTTAGGAAATTTCAATGCTACTTTCATGAATCAACCTTTTTAGCACTCCTTGGGATGTACCTCAATATATAGAAGACTGTTAATTCCTACTCTGTTAAGAGACTTGATGCTTCAATGGTTAAACTGAAACACAATGACCTATTTCTAATGCAACTTGAATTGCATATTTTCAGATCTATTTAAGTACATTACCTCTCTGATCAATGTATTAATTCAATTCCTTGTGCTCCACACTTTTTGCTATGTGATTTTGTGCTTCACTATTCGTCGGTGTCTGCAGAATTCTTTAGCTCTTCTTCAGCTTGATTGATCAGGACTGTATGAAGTTTTTTTTCATCAGTTTCTCTTTAGCATCCTCTTTCTATTCACTCCCGTTCCCGTGTATGTGATTTTTGGAAATGAATTATGCTTGTCTCTTATATAGACATTATATTCACTATATCTTGATTCTTGATTCTTGATTCTTGGCATTAAAAAACAATCCAGCCAATTTGATTTAAAGCTTTAACTCCTGATTCATCTCATAGTTATCTTCTTACCAACTGTACAAATCTTCTTTAAATCAATTACTTAACTCTGGTCGAATAAAACAACTAGTTAAGTCTATCCTTAAGCTTTGCCAGCTAGATATTTTGTCATTTTTTGAACTCTTTGTTCTGTCGGTCAACTCTGCAGTTAGTCGTCGGTGATAACTACTAGTTTCATCGGTGTGACTCCAGTCAGCTTTAGATCTCCATCTGTCAGACATCATTAGATTTTTCTTGTCAGGCAACTCTATTTTCAGCTTATCGGGTATCACTATGATTTTACTTCATCGGGCAATACTGTCTTCTACTCATCGGGTATCACTATGACTTTTGTTCTTTGCATTTACCGATGGTGTGCACTCCATCAGTGTTGTCTGTCACTTAGTTAATACTTGACTTTTATGCATTGATGAAAGCATAACCTTTGTTCCATTGATTCTCTGAAGTCTTTGGTATTATGTACATGATCATACAGATGATATCAAGTTGACATCAATGACAACACAAACCATTAACTGATTTAATGCCTTGCATTATCTTCAACTTAACATTATCAAACATTTAATCAGTTACATGTCATCACTTATTGCTTCCTAGTTTAAGCGAGTGTGGTTCTCATAGTTATCCATCAGATTAGACATAGAGAAATCAGTGACTTGACTACTCCAAAATGGAAGATTCAATGCAAGACAAAGCAAGATGCATAGATTTGCATACTTTGCTATTGAGAAAATTGAGAATGAGAATGCATAGACTATTAAATGAAATGCATAGTAACTATGATAAATTAAACTAAGATGCAAGATTTGAACTAGAGATGAGAAGAACAATGCATATAGATTAAGCTATGAGATTAAAACTAGAATTTCATTAAGCTAATAAATGAGGCTAAACAATGCAAAAGTGCAAGAAATTACCATGAGAGCAAATATACTATGAATGCACTATGAGTTCTAGGATGAAAATAGCATTATAACTCTACTCCAAATCTTCTTATTATGAATGAGCAAGGGAGCTATCCCCTTTTATAAGAGATTCCAAGGAATTAGTGGTTGAGATTAAGAGGTGAAAAAAATTGATCAATGGTGGAGATGCAATTCCTCTCAATCCATGTGAGGTGATAAAGTGATTTTGATTGGTCAACTTATGAGGAGAATAAGACAAAATTGGCAATTTCTCCATTTTATTTGTTTTATTTGATTTTTGAGTGCACACCCATGTGTGATTGGGTTCACTTTTTAAACTTAGGACTGTTGATGATTAATGATTTGATTTTAAGATTAAAATTATGTAAGTTTGATTAAATGCTCAATAATTTAGAGTCTAGCGATAATGTCTTAGATTTAGGATTTATTAAGACCAATTATTTGAGAAAAGGAGGCTATGGGTTTGCTAGACCATTTTTGGGTGATTACATACAGAACTTTAAGTTACTCGTGAATTAGTAACAGAAATCTAAATATGCAACATTATTTTTTATTATTGTTAGAGTAGGCACTATACTGTATCTTCTCAATTTTTGCAATTCACTCAAATGAAGTAAGAACATTCTAATAATTTAAATTTCCCAAAATGAAAGTTATCAAGCTCATAGAAAGGTCATTTCAAATACTAACCTAGACAATGGAACAATGAAGCGGTTTTTTCTTTTATCATCATTCAGAGATTTTTTTTCTTGAGGTTGGAGTAACTGGTCAACAATGTTACTTAAACTATTTTCAGCACAGTTGTCAGACATAGAATTTGAATGAAGGATAGATTCCTTAGAAAATAAGGGACTCCAAGATGATAAATTTCTATCAAACTGCAGTTTAAAATGCTCAATATGTGAAAGCATAGACTGGCTCTGCATTGTTAGCATGTCTTTCATGCAAGAAAGAGACCCTCATCGTTCCTTGTGCAGCAACAGTGTATGGAAACAAATTTAAAACTATAGGAAATGAAACATGACCCTGCAAATAAACATTTGTACTAAAAATTTAAAGACTTCAAGGTAAGAGATTATCAGGGTCAATCTCCACCGAATACATTGTGTATTCACATTACTGTTAATTACTATTGTCCATACCTTATAGTCGATGCCTTAGAGTCATTATTACTAAGAAATTGGAGTAATTATCTAAGGGCCTAATTATAGGAAACAACTATTTGATATGAAAATGTGTAATTATAGTCCATAATTACTTATAATTACTAGTAAATCATTGCTCTGCTATTTTGGGGGTATTCTGGGAGTTATATTCCATTGTTTACTAATGGAGAGATCTATCTTGATGAATTGAACTTTATCCTAAATAGTCCTTGATTTAGTTTTTGCTTTATTACAAATTTTTGGTAAGAGTTACTAATTATCTTATTAGTTTATCAGAAATCAAAGAGAGATATCCCATACATATCGATACATATATCTATATATAGGTGTGTATATATTTTGAAATATATATATCCAACTATATACATAGATACACATATATAAGTATTTAGGAGACACAGCTTGTGTACATATAACAGTGTATTTTATTGATAATCAAAGGGAAATACATAAGGATAACCACCTAGAAGATAAGTGGACAAGTGGATTTTGCATTCCTTGTCAAACCAAGCAATTTGTTATATTCATCAATCATATTTTCTTTTGTCCTTCCAATCAAGTTTTTCAATAAAAAAGCATAATCAGCAACAGTTGCCTCATTGTAACTATTTCAGGTAAAATTTATAGACTTATTTCATCTATCAAAATCATTTCAAATGACTAAGTCAAATGTACCACATAAAGTAAGCAATTACTCCCCAAATCGATTACCAAATGTACCACATAAAGTGTTTACCAAATTGATTATAACTTCAACTACACAAACAGGAATGAGATCAAATCAATTGTATCAAAATAAAAAATCACATAGGCTTCAAATAATAACACTTTGATGGATTAGATCCCTCTGAAAATGTTCATGCTAGTTCAGAATTTCATAGGAAACTGTTGGTTTTCATTCAATTTGCATCCAAAATGTGTTGTTACAATTGCAAAGTGGTCAACAAGAAGCCAATGAAATTTCCAATCTCCTAGATAACTTCCCAATTGGTCTTGACACAAACCAATCCCACTAATGGTGATATCCCCAATCCAAAATAGGATTTAATAATATATAATAATAAAAGCAAATATAAAAATAAAAATAAATAACAAATGATATAATTACAAATTAATGAAGAGACACATAATACTAATAATATAATTTTATATGATATATTATGTTAATAAATATATAATAATCATAATAATAGCAATTCTTAATATTAATATCTATTCCAAATATTATGCTCAGTCGATAATTATATGAAAAAACAACGACCATTAAAATGCAGCAAATACTATGGACAATAATTGAGAAGTAATAAGGTAGTAATTAATATGCATAAGGAAGCGATTGAGAATCCTTGAAAGGAAAATGATAATAACAAAGACAACAATTAAGGTTAATGAATAGTTATGTCCATTTGGGAGGGCGTCATCCTTCATAAGGGATGTATCTCTTCTACTGACTTATTGAGGGACATTGAAGATGTTTTCAATGGTGTAGAGTGGGTGGTTTTTATTACTGCATGAATTAAGTTCTAATTAAGTAAAAATAGGTTTTACAAGGACCTGAAACCTTTAAACAAAGTTATACAAATATTTAATGAAAGTACAGCAACAACTGTGCCGAGGCACCAAAAAAATACAGCCGATAAAAAAAGCCAGCAGACAGACTAGCTAGCAACAGTTCCAAAGATAGACATAATAAACAAGGACAACACAAAAAAGGGGAGGGCCTAGGAAAAGAAAGCTACATGCCATCAACCATTTCCTGGGCCTGAATCACCATAACCTCCATCTAATTTATAGTATTTTTTAGGTCACCTTTGTCCTTCTCTTTTTCCTCCCTTGGGCTCATCTTTTTTGTACTAGCCCTAGTGCGGGTTTTCGGGCCAGCCAGCTCCTTGACAACTTAGCTATCCTTATCACCAGTATCCTATTCCAGCTTCTCCATTAAACTCTTGGCCTGCCCTGTATAAGCTTTGAGACTCTTCAGAGATTGGTCCCCAATCTTACGAACCATATCCTCCAACTTGTCCACCTTGGCCTTTAGGTTCTTGATCTGCCTCACACTGTCTTCTTCAGCAGCTTTGTCCTCAAAAACCTTGAACTACTTTTCTAGATTGCTGACTCTGTTCACCAAATCAACTTGTGCTTCTGAATTCCCGACGGCCTCTTTCATTTCCCCCAGACACTTAGCAACATATTTCTCCCCAATACCCACACATTTTAGTATATACTGCATGAATTAAGTTAACATAATTCAATTCAAGTATATTAAACATATGTCCTTTTATGCATAAACTAGTTGAATTTACTTTTGACCTCTTCTCATAACAATAATAATAATAGTTTGTGTTTTACATGATTGCATTCTCCAAATCATTACTAGAAAAATTTTGAACATATCTAAATGGAATACACCAAGAAGTACCAAATGATGAATGCTCAATTTTTGTAATGGCAAAGAATCAAAACTGTCTATTTCTAGAGCTTGGTTTTCTATACTCTTAATGATTTTTCTATAGTCCTAATCATTTTTCTTATTTCTTGTCTTTTGTCCCTTTTTGATTTCTTATGTCTGTGCTTGGTGACAGGATTTTGAACATTTTTGACAAAGCGTGTTTCTTTTTATGATTATTTGATTGATTCTCTCACCTTTCCTTACTTTTTAAATTCCATTTTCCCAATCAAGTTTTGCAGTGTTCTTTATTAGGTTTCATTTTTCTGATATTGGGGTTCCGCATTGTTTGTTGTTCTTGATAAATTGGGCCTTGAATTTGACTAGAGAAGGTATATGCACAAGTGATGAACATGCAAATTTAATAATAATACTTTGAATATTATTTTGACCTCTTCTCATAACATTTTTTCTTATTTATTGTCTTTTGTCCATTTTTTATTTCCTGTCTATGCTTGGTGACAGATTTTGAACATTGTTGACAAAGCATGTTTCTTTTTTTTATTATTTGATTGGTCCTCTCACCTTTTCTTACTTTTTAAATTCCATTTTTCCAATCAAGTTTTGTAGTGTTTTTTATTAGGTTTCATGTTTTCGATTGTGGGGTTCCGCATCGTTTGTTGCTCTTGATAAATTAGGCCTTGAATTTTATTCATTTTTCATATACACAGAGACTACACATGCTGATAAAAAAATGAGCTATCTAATTTAGGTTTACTTTTCATGATTGTAAACAGTCGATATTTTTGATGGTACTCCTTGGTGTATTCCATTTAAAAATAATCAAGTTTCTATGGCTATTATAAATGTCTCTTTGTGTTGAGAAAATTCGAGTTGAGAAAATGGTTGTTCAGTGTCTATATCTGCAGGTTGCAAACAAATCATCCTTCTTCCACCAACATTCTAGTCAATGTACAAGTAATGAGTCATTCCATTCAAGAAATACCATGTCTAACAATTTCAACCCAGAACAAAATAAGGAGACAATTGCTAGACTATGGTCTAACTTTAAAAGAAAAGGTGATGGAAAATGTTATTCTCCCTACAATATTTTCAAGGGCTTAAAGAATTGAAGATATCTAATCAAAACAACCAAGGAACATTGTAGGCAGCATGGTCACATTGAAGGGGGAAACAAATTTTGTCCATTGGTATGTTTTCAATTAAGGGTAAAACAGTTTTTGAAGGTAACTGTAACCCTTTACAATAGGAGAAAAGATAGGCAGATTAATAGCACAGTAAAAAGGAAGATCACAACAAAAAGGGAAAGCTGGGGGAAAAAGGAGACATTAGAAACCCCCCAGCACAACCAACCAGTAAAAAATAGAAGAACAACAAAAAACACACAAAACCAAGAAATAGCACAGTTAAGCCACTTTTTCCATAATATTTTTTGTGTCTACCATCAGAAAATCATATTGTTGGATGGAATCCCCGAGATCCTTGATTTCCTTAGTGTTGATAGCTTTCTACTTTTTAGCACTTGCCCTAGTGTGAGAACCTGGGACAGCAGAGTTGGGGTCTTTAGAAACATCATCATCCACGTAAATAGGAGTAGGGTTCCCTTCCAACATAGAGAGAAGAGCCCTCAAGTTACTGTTGGTCACCTTCATGCCCTCAAATTTATTCTTCATAATTTTTCTAAGGGTGTCTTCGATGCTCTGGATACAGCTAGAGGTAGTCTGCAAGAATAAATTGACCACTGCATTTATCCTTAGTTCAATCTTCTCCATTAGCCTTTTATCATCATCTTCAACCAGGGTCTCAACTTCATTCCTACCAGTATGCATGGGCTTAGTGAGAAGCAGAGCAATTTTTTCACTCTGTCCTCGAGCTCAAAATATTTTATACTGATGTCTTTGATTTCTTCAACTAGCCAGGATTTCATCTGCATATCCATCTCAGCAGGCTCTTTGACCATCTGCATAAAACTTATGTTCTCTTGGCTCCTCTCAGTCGCATTCTCCTAGCTACCCCCAAAATCCACCTTGCCTTTGAGCTTCTTGTCGCTTCCCTCTTCTTTATTCTCTTCAGACTTTGTAGAGATAGCCCTATAATTTATGCCCTCCTTAGACAACGTATTTTTAATATATTATTTGAATAATTTATATACATAAGAAATGAATTGATGATGACATCATGGTCATGGTTAATTTAAGGTCATAATTTTGATATAGGTCAACCACCCTGGGTTTCATGTTATGGACCATGAAAATCCAGAGAATGTGGATTTCCAAATGAGGGAACATGGAGGTGTGAATATCAAAGTAGAAGGTAATGATCCCATGGAAGAAGATCATGATGATCAAGATGAGGGCACTAGCGTAATTGATGATGATGATGAAGATGACCTTGATGTACCTATACTTAAGAAGGCATACAAGCCCCTATACGAAGGCTCCCAAACAACTCTTCTTGCCACTATATTTTTGTTGGTGAACTTGAAGGTTATGAATGGTTTATCCAACGTAGCAATCACACGTATGTTAAGGTATGTCATATATGTCATCATTTTGCATCTTTTTTAGTCGTAATTTCCTTATAGTTAACAAAGGATGAATCATGTACCAATTAATATTCTTTATATTAACCAATTATATTTAATTTGGTTAGAGGTTGATAGGTGAGTGTTTGTTACCACCATCAAACATTCTACCTCATTTGTACTAAGAATTATCTTCCATTATGAAAGATGTTGGAATGGCGTATCAAATAATACATGTATGTTCGAATGATCATATTATATATAAAAACAACATGAATTTTTAACAGAATGCCTTGATTGTCATATTAGTAGATATCAATCAGATCAAATAACAAAACAGGTGCCTCACAAGGTTCTTTGGTATATTCCCATTATTTTATGTCTGCAACAATTATTCAGGTGCACTAGCTTAGCACAATTTATGGATTACCATGCATGCAATAGAACCTGGCCATTATGCAAATGCCTATAGAAAGTTTAGCATTCAAGGAAATAGAGGAAACATGGCCACACTTTAAAGAAGAACCTTGTAATCTTAGGCTTTCATTGGTAGCGGATGGTGTCAATCCGTTTAAAGAGATGAGATCTGTTTACTTGGTGTGGACTGTCTTTGTTATCAACAATAACATTCCTCTTTATGTTCATAAAGAGGGAGCACATAATGTTGGAAATGATTGTTCCAGGTATTTTTTCATTTAATAGTCATCTAAATTAATTTATTAAAAATAATCCATCAAAATGGTCATAATAATTATGTAATATTTTTGTTTATTCAACTAGGTAAGTACCAAGTTAAAGATATGAATATATATATTGAGCCCCTTATCGATGAGTTGATGGTGTTATGGAATGGGGTCACTATGTATGACATTTCTAGACCAATAGGTGAAAGACAATTTCAATTTCATGCAACGCATGTATGGACAATACATGATACCCCTGGACTAACATATTTTTATGGTATTTTCTCTTGTTAACACCTCTTTTTTGGTATGTTATAGTGCTAACAAAAAATTAACATATTTAATCTAATTATACACGATCTTGTAGGTCTTCCGACAAAGAAATCCATAAAGAAGATATAAAATATTGGAAGAGAAAAATTCCTCATCTTATGTATGAAATGCAAAAGTGTCTACCTTCAACTTTTTTCAATGCACAAGAACACCACCTCATACATCAAGTTTCGGAGATTGAATTGTGTGGACCTTTACAAACTAGTTCAATGTGAATGGTTGAGAGACACTTAAAATTTTTGAAGGGCTTGGTTTGACAGAGAGCACATCCTGAGGGTTCTATGGTGGAGTGATATATGATATACCGGACCATGGTGTACATTATTGAATATCTTCCTATGTTTATAGTAAAGATCCATGTAGATCATATTTGGGATCCCAACTCCATTAACAAATTTGAAGGGGAGTACTTGATGGGGAAATGTAGATTGAAGAAAGTGAGAGGTAATTATAAGATGTTATTGTAGATAATTAATTCTTATAAATATTCAATATAAGTTATTTGTAATTGGTCTATTTGTTTTATACAGTTGGTCGAGAAAGGGATGAAATATATTTGTATATTGCAAACAATCTTGATTGGATGACCGTATGGATTGAACAATATCAACAAAATAGTTGTTCATTAACATGGGAAGGTGTTGCTTCATTAGTTAGAGAAGCTCATTGTAATGGGTATTCCAATGTTACGCCAATGGTAATTGATCTAACATATGGTTTAAGAGGTAGACATGTACATAAAAAATTATTAATGATCATGACCCATATGTTTCATATCAACTCATGATGCAAATAATTTTCACACGCTTGAAAAATTGCAGGTCAAGCACCACAAAGCTATGTACTATTATGGCCACAAATTTTGCATAAAAAAGTTTGATGACACGAAGAAAACATGTGATTCTGGGATAACTGCAGTATTCGAGGTCACTAATATTTCATCTAGAAATGACATACATCCTCAACAATCTCAAAATTGATACTATGGCATCTTGGATGATATACTTGAGTGCAACTTTAACTCCTTCAAATTAGTTATATTCATCATCAAATGGTACAAGTTATGACTGAATCAAAATGATCCTAATAGAACTATTATTCAACATGATAATAGATTTACAATGATTAATACAAAGTCATTTGAGCCAGTTGGAGATGAGCCCTATGTTCTTCCAAGCCAATGTGAGCAAGTGTTTTACTCAGAGGTTCCACGTAAACCGGGTTGGTCATTTGTTGTTAGACATGATCCAAGAGGAAGGTCGGTAAAGTATAATGTGATGGAAGAAGAAGATACTGAAGATGATGATGATGATGGTGGTGGTGGTGGTGGTGGTGGTGGTGGTGGTGGTGGTGGTGATGATGGTGATGAGATGGATGAAGAAGATGATCAATGACATGATTGAAATGTACAAGGTATGTGATTTAATTGTTTATATATATTTATATTGATTAGTATATATATTTAATATTGATTTATTGATGTATTCAACTCCAATGGTATGGTATAATTAATTCATCATATTAAATTCTAATGATTAAAACATATGTGATTTATGATAACCAATGTATTACTTATGATGCTCAATTAATTGATGTTGATTACATGTATATATTTTGTTTGATTGTCAACCTTTCTGGAAACGTGCAATTGACTACACACATCGTCACCCCTTTTGTTGACCCCTTTTGTTGACGATATTGCATTCCATATATAAGGTAAAGGTAATTTGTTCATGTTTACGATCTTGCATATTGTTCATGTTGTCTTATACGTAATTTGTAGCATATGTATCATGTAATTTTTAGCTAACTTAAGATAAATGATTCACATATGTAGGAAATTTAACCCCTTTGACGAGGATCCTACACAATGACATGGATCAACAGGTATAAGTCAATACGCCCTATAGAAATAGTTAATTAATTGCTTGCTTTCTCTTTATGCCCATCTTCATTGAGTGGTTTAATAATAAGGTATTAACTTGCTCATGATTTAATAGTACTACCCTCAAGATCAATTTTATGGTCGACTTCATCAACATTACCCTCATTTAGCAAAATATCTCACTCCTTACCAACTATATATCTCATTTGGTTGATTGCAGGAACCACCAAATAGGTACTTGTCAGATCTATCTTCCCTGAATGAGGGAAATGCGGGAATGGTAGATGAAATTTTGACATGTAGTACGGCTAAAATAGGGAGATCAACTAGAGGTCAAAAGATTAGAAAAAAAATCAATAAACGTATGCAATTTTTCCTTGTTGAAGGGGGGTCATGTTCTTATGATGATGAGACCAAAGGAGACATCAAGGTGCCCTTTCGGTACACACATCTTGAGAAAGAATGGGTACCCAAGGAGCTACCTCCAATTAACACTGATTTTTGTGTTAACAAGAGGATATATCACATAGATCCATCCTCATTACATGGTTTGGGCCTATTTTCCATGAATGGGATAAATGTATGTTACAACAAACTTGTTGAATTGATGGAGTTTGTCAGGCCATGTTACAATTGCGACGATTGGATGCGGATTGCTCAATATAAAAAAAAGTATGCGTAGGTATGCTTTGACAAAAAATTATATACAATGGAAATAAAATAGTAAAAGTAAAAGATTTTCTATGTACATTGACGGGAGACCAAAAGTAACAGGGAATATTATGGGTTTTATAAATAGTACGTGACCTGCAACAACTAATAATCAACCCAATTGCATATTTGAGGCGCGTGAGGGGAATCGTGTTTTTGTATGTGTGATAAAATCAATAAGTGTCGGGGAAGAACTGCTAATAAATTACCGTTTGAATTGCATGGATAAAAACAAAGTTACTATCACGGGGTGGTAAGTACTATATACCATTTAAACTAACCTCAAGTTTATGACTCCAATATAACATTTTATTAATAAGTTTTTTTTGCTAAGTCTATTGCTTTCGGTTCGCTAAAGTTTTTATATTTAATCTTTGTCACAGGACGACAAGGATCCCCCACATGATAGAGGCGGTGGGGATGCTCCAACCACCCATTCTTCAACAAAGGTAAATCTTATTGTAATTGTACAAATTAGATAGTTGAAAATTTTTATATTATTATGTTCTTTTATTTAGGGTTTTGGATTTATTCTAATAGTTTTACTAATATTCCTGTCACAAATTGATGTTCAGGATTGGGGAAAAGCACCTGCAACAACAAAGGAAATAGTTGTAGATACTGTAAATATAGATGAGCTCCCAGATATCCTTAACCCTGTAAATGTGGTGAGGAAAAAATAAAAAGAGTCACTGTAGAAGTTATTAAAATGTTGGAGGATCCAAATCCAACCATGGATATGTTGGGACTGAAAAAAGCAGTAAGGGTTTTTGAAGCACCATATTAAAATTTTGCATTTTGACCCCCTAAAGTGCTTTTTGAGCCTGTTGGTCCTGATAAAATTTTGAGATCTACCATGCATGTCAAGTGCTAATCACCTTTGTTTTGACATTTGAAGACATCTCAGTTCGTTAGTTTCAAGTTTCGAGTTGTCTCGTGATGTCTTGTTTTAGGCACTAGTCAAAATCTGCATTTCTGCCTAAGTGTCAATTTGTTGTAACAAGCCCAGTTCGCATTTGAATATCTTGTGTCCTGTTGAGTGTCATGACCCACCACTTTGGGGATGTTTAGTATGCATATCAAAGAGCCTATTTTTCAAATCCCAAGCCATTTTGATATGTTTTGACTAGTTTTCAAACCCCTCAAAGTTGGTAGTTTGTTGTTGTCATGCATTGTGTAATTGATCAGAATTTTGAGTAGCCCTGTTTGACTAACTGTAAATTTTGACCTAGTGACCTAATTGAAACAATTCCTCTTGTACTTCATTATAGAGGTCAAATACTTCTTGAATTTCCATCTTCAAGTTGTGACAAGTCTATTTGGTCAAGTTGCTAAGCCCATTCCATTTGCAGTTTCTATCAGTGTGCCAAACTATCAAATGCAGATTTATGAATGACCTAATTTGAGGTCTTACAATTTTATACCCGGTTGAGTGAAATTGATAATTGGATTTTCCCCTGTATTCTAGGCATGGTAATGTGCTATCCTAATGATTTCCAAGTTATGACGAATCCGTTTGTCCAGTTTGCCAATCTGATTCCGTTTGCAGTTTCTAATAATTTGATGCAGATCAGTTGCACAGCTTGGTCGGAGGCCCTATTTGCAAGCTTATATCTTGAATACCGTGATTGGTCACATCAAGAAAATGGTTGCCCTAAATTATAGACAAAATTTAATTCAAGTTTTCCAAGTCTCAGATCCTGAGGGTTTTGTTTGCACACTTTCCAAGTTTCTTTCCATTTGCAGAAATCGCTATTCCTTATGTTTTTAGTTTTCTGCATTCCCAAGTGGCTACTTTCGAGGGTCCACCAAATGTGCCTGGTTGATTTTCAAGAGGCACCATTCTAGATCTGTATTCTCCATATCACATACTTCCAGTATCCAGAGGCTTGAATTCTCAGGAGGTTGTTTGACTTGTTTTCAAAGTCGAAACCAAATGCAGTTCATCGTTATTGGACAGGGAAATTTGCAGAATTGTTGTAAAGAGGCGACTTGGGCGATTAAAATCTTGGGACCTGTTGGGTTTCATTAGCTCTCACTTTTCAATATGGAAGAACATAAATCATAGGATGTGTGTGCCTAGCGCCACGTTCCAGTTACTTGAATCAGTCAGTTTTTTAGGCCAGTTCCAAAGGAAAATTATGCTATTTTCACATCTGCATCTGCACATATTTTCAGAATTGTCAATTTCGATCAAAGATATCTCGCACTTGGAATTAAATCAGATAAATTCCTTCTGCTTGCATGTTCATTATAGTTGAATGAGTTATTCTGCCAAGTTTCATGAACCTATGATTGCTTTTTGTTAATTTTTGAGGCCAGTTTTGGGAGACCTATAAATTGGTTGTATTTGATGGAAAGCCTTTGCAAATCTGGCACATCAGAAAATTGTGATGTCAATGGCCTCATAGATGATGCAATAAATCTACCTACTAGAGCTAGAGAATATAAATTATTAGAGAGCTCTTTGTTTGAGTGTAAAGGGTGGCTTTCACAAGCATGTTTACTTATTCCAGATTCAAACTCAAGGAAATGGGGAATCTCTTTTCCAATTAATGTTGGTCACATAGGGGCATCTATTTTTTAACTATAGATCATGGAAAAAGGAGGTTACAAATACTGAAATTAAAGAAGTTGACATCGGTGTTCTTTTTTATAATGTTGATGCAGCAGTCTAATATAACAAGTGAAGATCGGGAACAATTTGATGTAAATTTAGAATGGAAAAGTACACACGGTACTAAGGAAATTGGATTGTCATCCAAGCAGTGTTCTATACAATCCAAGTTACAAATGGCTGGCACTAGTGTTCTTGGAAAAGGGGGTAGCTCATTATCTCAAATCCAAAAATCAAATATTCTCAGAATGTGGGTAGAACTATAAAGGGTGGATTAAAAGGTGCCGCAGATACAAGTTGTAAGTAGAGAAAGCCTACACAAGAGAAATCTCCAATCGAGGTACGTGGTCTGTATGCTTCACTTTAGTTCACTACATATTCAATGGCGGAGGTTTTTCACAATCAAACCTTACTATTCCACATGCTCCTCTCCCAATCACAACATCCTCAGAGAAATTACCCGTAGCTTTTACTAGATACTGGCTGTTAATAGAGGGAGGCTTGTGCAATACAATGGGAGGTTGCAGACATCAATAATTGTCTTGTGCAAATGACATTGGATGCCAGATCAATGGTTAGAGATGCTAGCTAATATCAAAGGTAAGTGCCAGCGCAAGGGGAAGATGAAGATGCCAGTTTAAGATGAGAGCTTACGCAAGTTTATTTGGAGCTGCCAATTTGGAGGGGAGCTCATGTTAGTTTGTGTGAGCACCCAGCTCATTGTTTGAGGCTCAATTCTATGTCTCCTACGTGAAGACCACCAATCAGAGAGCAACTTGGCATAGAGGAGACTCCATCAATTAATGTGAAAGCCCGTGCGAAGTGTAGAAGAGGGACTGTTAAGAATTAGAAGGCCTCATGCACTGTCATGTTCTGCGCAGTAGCATGGGGGATTTACTAAACATTGCAAGATGCAATTGGTGAGTGTAAAACAGATCCAACAACCTATGCCAGCATATTCCCTGCCTTGCCAGTGTCCTCCCAGCTCGCTCAAAACGGTGGAGCCATAGACAAAGGCAAATATAAAATAGAGATAAAGCATTTAAATTGTCTTAAAATGTGAAGAGCCCTTCAAGCAAATGCAATTTGTGAATGTAAAGCCAAGTTCAACAGCCATGCAGCGTACTCCTAGCCCGCGCCAACAATGGAGGGATTTGGTAGATGGAAACAACCTTTAGAATAAGAAAATTGTATCATGAAATCTGCATTCCACGATGCTTCATTATATAGAGGCATTCTGTCAAATAGTTAGTGGCTCTTACTTGTGTAATGTCAAGTGCCCCAAATTGATTAAAGAAGAGCCAGCCTTGCGCTGACTTTTGGGGGATGCTAAGAACATTAAAAAACCATTGAAGAAGCTCGCGCAGCTTGTGGGAGAATGAAGAGATTAAAGGAGCTGCCTGAAGTTATTATAGAAAGGTGTGGAAACTGAAAGACTGGAAATGTATGAAACCAGTTTGTCCCACACTAGTGGCGTATAAGTTTTTGTTGTCTATTTATATGGAAACACATATATCATTGTTTGAAGAAAAAATCAAGAGCTCTTGGAGACTGCACAGCTTGGCTGGAAGGCTCAGTACATGCGGTGGGCCCCACCCTAATTTTGGTCAAAAATACACATGAAGCTTAAAAAAATTCAACAAAACCATTGGTCCATGTGGCACAAATGACAAGTGGCGCCCAGTGGATCAGTCAGCGAATCAGAGGATGCCACGTGGTGCCCAGTAGGCACCAAGTGGTGCACAGTAGACACCAAGTGGTGCAAGTCAAATGCAGAGGCACCAATCAGAAATTGACATGCGGCGCCAAGTGGACCTGCGGACCAATCAGAGGGTGACACTTGGCGCATTCTGGTGAGATGTGCAGATTTCATAATATTTTTATTTTGAAATTCTTTCAACAAATGGGTTAACTAGTGTGCAAGTTCTAGGAAAGTCAATGGTTTTCTCAATGGCTTAATGGAAAGATGCACACTATGTAACCATTAAGCCATTAAGCCCTTGCAACAAGTGTCACATTCTGGTGCATCCTGGGGAAATAATGAATTAATTGAAATAATCAATTAAATCCATCACAAATGGCAAGTGGTTAAATAGTGAGCATCTTCCACAAGATCTAAGGGTTTGCTTAATGGCTTAATGGAAAGATGCACACTATCTAACCATTAATCCATTAAGCCTTGGTGACAAGTGTCGCGTTCTAGTGCATTCTAAGAAAATAATGAATTAATGGAATTATTTGATTAAATTCATCACCAAAAGCAAAGGGTTAACTAGTGAGCAACTTCAAAAGGATCTAAAGGTTTGCTTAATGGCTTAATGGAAAGATGCACACTATCTAACCATTAAGCCATTAAGCCCTTGCGACAAGTGTCACATTCTGACACATGGTACCCAGTGATCTGTAGGCCAATCAGAGGCTGCCATGTGTCACTTTTGGAAAAGGGTTTTAGCACTATATTTAAAAAGCTATTGAATCTGTGAGATTAAAACATTAAATTTAAATATTATTCAATAGTCAAACTATTGAATTAATGCAAATATTTCAAATCTTCAAAACTGAAAATCTGCACGGGAAGGCCAACTTGAATTAAAGTTTCAGAGGGAAAATCTTGTCCAAACTATGGAG
>MU225643.1:958595-983436 GCA_018584345.1 Thuja plicata | reverse complement strand
TCTTCAAAACTGAAAATCTGCACGGGAAGGCCAACTTGAATTAAAGTTTCAGAGGGAAAATCTTGTCCAAACTATGGAGTATCATATGTTGCCGGAAAGGTCTCGGAATGAAGAAGATGATTTTGCAAACCAATTGAGGGAAAATCAAATCAGATTTTTGCAATTTCTGTTTGAACAGTTGCAGATATTTTCTGAGGACAGACAGGTGTCGGTGATGAATTTTGTTTTTTCTTTCTCCTATTTGTCCTCCATTGTAACAGAAGATGTTGAAATTTATGCTGCTGGGCAGCTTCCAAGCTATGGAGTCTTATTGTTTTGTGTCTCTTTGTCTTGTAAATATGCAGAATTAGATGATTCTTCAATAAAAAACAATGGAATCCCTATGCAATATCTGTTGATGTCTTTGTATGTCTGGTTTCAATTCTTGTGTGTTAATCTATAAGGCACTTTAATGCACCAATTATAAGGTAGTTGTGAGTTTATCTCTGAGTTTCTTTCAAGGAGGGATTAATTCTGAGAGGTAAAATCTGAGAGTTCAAAATTTGCATACGAATTTGACGTCCGGATATTGGATTGAGAAGAGTGATTTGTAAGGCACTTCACTTGGTTTTTGTATGTTTGGAGTTGGAGGGTTTTCTAGAGATGTGTATTCATTTGACTCTGTTTCCCAATAGATAAGGCACTGGTCTTGATTTGTCTATTGGTTTTCTTCATCAAACAACCATTCAAATATTAAAATCTTTACTTTCTGTTATCAAGAACATGTATGTTTAGTTGATTGTATTAAGGAATACAGTCCATTTTAATGATTCCTTAGAGAGAGAATCAATTAGGTTATCCCTCCTCAAAAGGAAGAAGGATGAAAGTCCTTATATCACTGGTTTTTTCTATATTTTCAATCATGGTTTGTCTGGTTAAGCTTTTGCATTTGGTTATGCTTGGTCATATGCAAAGTGTTTCATAAAGTTGATTTAATAAGCTCCTAATAGAAAATCAATGTCCACATTCATATATATAATGTGTAATCAGTAATCATAAAGAGGTAAAACCTGCCTGAGTATATGTGGAACTCAAAAATGAAGAAGGATCTTATCCAATCCTTAGCAATTAGGCTTTTCTTGTATCTGAATTAGTATAAAGAGGCATAGTGTTCAAGTAGTCATTTCAAGCACTGTGATTCATACAAGAAAAATCTCTAACAGGATATGCACATGAGGACAAAGGAATTGATGTCGCAAGTACATCGTTATTAGGTAAGTAGTAATGAATCTTTAGTTATAACAAAATTTCAATAAAGGTTTATATTTTATACTCTTTTGTGTCATGAGCTAAAATATGTATGTGTTCTTGTTATAGGATTTTTTGATTGCTCAAGAACCTGGTCATGGACATCGCGGTGAGGCCGGTACTAGCAAAACTCCCACCTCAGGTAAAATAATCCTTAAGTTAACAAGTTACAAGGAATTTTTTCTTTGGAAAATTCAAAAACTTCATTGGACTTACTGATTAGAAGTGTACATTTTTCATTGGACTTACTGATACCGTAGATACAACTATAGGAAAAGGTACAGTTACAAATAATTCAAAATTTCTAAGAAAATTTTTACTCAAACAATATTGAAAGCTACTCTTACTCTTATTATTTTAGAATGTCTTTGCTAACAATTTATTGTTCAAGTCATCAAGTGAGCTAGGCGACTCCTCCTAGAAGAATCGACCATCTGAGATTGTCGAATGTCGGCAACAAGGAGCATGCAAACATCGATGCCTTCACAGTCTATGCCTTGTAAATCCTTGTTTTGCTATATTTGGTTTTTTGTTAGTTATGATTTGATAATTTGTACTTTAATCTTGGGTGCATCTCATAGTGGATTAATTTTCTACAGTAGGAGATACATCGATGACTGCTACGCCGGATACAGATCAGAGTACCTATATTGGTGATAATTCACCATCATTTCTTGGATCTACCCGTGTTTCTAGAACGAGAGTTATGTAGACGTCATTGTTGATAGACAATAAAGAATTGATGCCTTTAAAATGTCCTAAGCTTTCAGGTACTTTAAAATTATTATTATTTATATTTTAATTGTAATTTACTTATTCATAACAAGTTTTGCATTGATGATCACATGACATTTTTGTAGGGAAAGATTATTTTTATAAAGCGATTCATGACTTGACATTAAAGATATTCGGGCCCACCATACGTACAAGGTGTAGCATCATAAGTGAACTAACCCTATCTCACTATTTTTATTTCATATCATTAATTGGTACAATATGTTTCCTTTCATTCTATTTCTTTTACTAAATTCAAAGTACGCAACTTTAGTTAATTTTTCTATCTAACAATTTTGTGTTTTTTCTTAAAAGGTGAACTTACAAGAAAAAAAAATTAAAAGAACAACTCATAAAATATTTACAGCATGAGTTTGGTAATAACATTTTTGAGGAGAAATTTTTTATTGAAAAAGTTGCCAAACATCTTAAGACTGTGAGGGACACATATAGAAGGAGTCTCATCCAAAACCCAAAGTACGAGCGTCATCCCTTTATTTCAATGAGGCATTGGAATGAATTCATTTTGGATATAAAGGAGAAAGGGGATACTTAAAGAGGAATTGCACCACCAAATGAGAAAAGAAGGTATGCGATAGTATTAACTACTAGTAGAATGTAATTATACACTAATTAGTGTTATTTATATCTATATAATCTAACATATTTCAAACTCTTCATAGGTTGCAGGAAACATCAAAGGCTACAAAGTCCAGACTACAAAAGATTGGCATTCACAAACTTGGCTCTGGTGGTTACTGAAAAATTCAAGCACAAATTGTAAGTAGCAATAAATAAAATTACATGTCTAAATTTTGCAAGCAAATAATTTTGTTTAATCAAAAAATGCAGAGCTCATAATTTAATTTAGAGGCCACCAAAGAACACAAAAATATTGCCTTTAAGGAAGGCTATCAAGTCGTGGCTGAACGCCTACACCAAGATTGCACTGGCCCAACCCAAGAGTTTCCTACATCAGTTGAATAGGTAAATATGCCAAATGAAAAATATTTGAAATTGAATACTTGAGCAACAATCTATTTGATGTTAATTTCAAACATAAATTAACTATTTTTTTTTTAAAAGCAAACAATGATAACAATGCGCATGGCATTGCAATGCAGCCTCGTAATCCTAACATAGAACCTACACCACATGACGAAGGCCCTGTTGTGGATCACAGTGTCAATGGAGGTGTTCATTTGCTATTGAAAATTAATTATGTAATTATTAATACAATTTAACATCTAAAATTGAAATTGGTGTAATCTTTTTTATGTATATTTTAGAGCATACAGAACGTCATGTTGAACGAGTGGAGGATGTTCAAAGTGATCACCATGTTAACTTTGGGGATGACAAAAAATGTTATTATAGATGATGTGGCACAGTCAGGTAAATAAAATCTATGTTTTGTTCTTTTACATTTATTTTTTGATTTCTAGTTATTTTAATTACTGAAATACTTGTAACACTAATATAAAATGGTGTGAAAATTTAACCCATATAGTTGTTATTGCGGCAGACCCCCCTTTGGCGCAGCAACATAGTCTTCCTTAACACATTATGAGGAGACATGTGTTGAGATCAGAATCAGTAGAGGAGGGGAATTAAGAGGATCTTGATGCTCCGCTTAGCTGTTTCGTTAAAAAAATAAACAAGAAACCAAAAAAGAAATGAATGCAATTAACATTTTTTGCTAATGAAAGAACCTTGTCTTAATGAATGTTATTTTTTTACTACTAGTAAATGTTGATGAATGATGTGTAAATGAATTATTCATAAACGTTGTGTGTGAATGAATTTTATGCGAGTATAATGATTGAATATAGGGAAGAGATTATTTATATAAGATGAATACGTGAACTCTATTTAGAGGAATAAAATTAGTGGTATATAGTGATACGACATAATAAACTCTATTTTTATACCCTTACTATGATGAACCTAGATTGATCTGGTTTGAGACTATTAAGTCAAACTACGAAGTCTCTGAGCATGAACGTAGGCAAGGCCATCAATGATGAGTCCCTGAGACTTAGGTCCAGTCTCATAGGGTTAGTCAAATGGTTCTCACTGTTCATAAGTAATAGTTCCAGTCCCTTATGTATGGCATAAATTACTTTTCTCTTATGTATTTTATAAATTAGGTAAAAATCAACCTTTGAGGCTCTTTTTATACCCTTGCTATGATGAACCTAGATTGATCTGGTTCGAGACTATGAAGTTGAACTACGAAGTCTCTGAGCATGAATGTAGGCAAGGCCCTCAATGATGAGCCCCTAAGACTTAGGTTGAGTCCCATAGGGTTTGTCAAATGGTTCTCACTATTTAAATGGTTCCACACACACACACACATGTACATGCATGCACATGCACACACACACACACAACCTATACAAAATATACAACCTTCACCTGTATATAAGAGTTGATTAGAGAAGGTATATGCACGGGTGATACATACATAAATTTCATTCTAAACATTGTCTTCTTATCCATGTACCCTACATAAAAGTTAGAACAAAAACCAGTACTCAAAATGTATGTTTAGTCCCCTTCACCTGTATATAAGAGTTTATTAGAGAAGGTATATGCACGGGTGATATTCAAGTGAACATTATTCAAGTATGACTTTGAGCATTGGATGCCCAAAGATAGGAAGAGAGAAATACAAATGAACATTGTTTGTCTCTTCCTGTCTTTTGGGCATCCAAAGCTTCAAGTCATACTTGACATCATCGGTTGACAACTTCACTATTTTTTCTTCAACAACATTTCCAGAAGAAGGAATTTGTGAGTGGTTTGGTTGTATTTGAAGCCAGGTAATTTGACTAAATTAAGTTTATATTCTTGTAATTTTTTTTTTTATATTGGGTTGTAACCATAATAAAACAAATGCATTTATCATGTAAAACCATCTCTATCTGGAAAAACCACCTTGCCTGCACTTGGAAGGAACTATGCTACACTCCAGCTCTTGTTTTATTTTGGAATTGTTTGTGCAAGTTTGTACTCATCATAGAAATGAATGGGTGGATGGTAGATTATTATATTTTTGTGAGCTTTGTTCATGTTTTCACAACTTCAATTGGTAGTCAACATCACTCGCCTTCCCTCTTTTGATTACTTTCTTATTTTCTCTTAGGAAAAAGGTTTACCTTTTTGTTGTCCTATAGCATTTGTACCATGATTTTGTGGTGGAATGAACTCAAGGTTGTGCTTCTTCATCCTATGCATATTTAGTCCTTTCAAATATGCATAGGATAAAGAATCACAACCTTGATTTCATTCCACCACAAAAGCGTGGTCCAAATGCTATAGGACAACCTAAACATATATCTCTTTCCTCAGAATAATAATAAAGTATAATCAAAAGAGGGAGAGTGATGTTGACTACCAACTGAAGTTGCAGTATGATATGCAAAGAAAGTGTGTAATTGAACATAAATGCAAAATACACAGTGTATAAAATTATGAGGAACTCCCTAACAAAGCAAAGAAAGAGGTTGAAGCTGAAATAGAATAATATTGCTGAACAAGAGAAAGAAAATTGATCGAAAGGTAATTTGCAATTTTAATCTTAAATCCTATTGTTTGATTAGTTTACTTGTGTTTGTATGCATGTGAATTTGATCTAATGTTCACATTCATGGCATTGTAGAGCGATGATCAAGAAGGAACTGATGGGAATTAGAAGGGTCTCCAATTTAGAGGTACAGTAATCTACTTTTATTGTTTTCATTTTACTTTCTTCATCTGTTTTATGTTTTTTGACATATATTTTGATGAACCAATATATGTATTCTTTAGTAATAGGTAATAGATTTCTTGAATAATAATCCATTGATTTTATTCATGCAAACTGTTCTTTTGCTGGAAATACTTGTATGGAAAAGTAGAATTTTCTCAATCACCATCTATGTTAAACCTCTTAAATATTTGGTATGTATATGTTATCTGCATCTATCCACTTAATACTTCATTTAAGTAATGTGTCAATATTTATTTGATTGGGGTGATTGACTAAGATTTAGATTATTATGGTTTAGAAGGTAGTATAGGTAGAGTTGGAGAGTGAATAACCAGTGTTAATAAAAATGAAGCTTTCTTTTCTAGATGTTTGGGTGTTTGACAAATTAAATCTATTCTAGATTTGAATATTGATATTAAAAGGAATGGGTAGCTTTTATAAATTAAATTAGATCTTTATATATTCCTTCTACAGCTGAAAAAACATTATCATGGGTGATTTCCTTTGCATTCAGCATTGTGCAAATCTAAAGCAACATGCAAGTGTCAAATAGAATTATGTCATGCAAGTTTAAAGATAAGTGGTCATAGAATTAGGTAATGTGTATCTCCTCTCATACAATTATAAATCTTGAAGTTTTGGGATCATGGATATTACCTTAATATCTTACAACAATTGGTTCTCCATCATAGTTACGAACCATTGGGTAGGTAACCTCATGAGGAAGTCTACGTATAACTTATTTGTAGGTAGAATCTAATTAGGGTCTCATCCTTGTTCACCTAAGTGGGTGGCAGCTGATGGAGACACTGTTTGGGGACTCTACCCTAGAAAGGGTTGCGTAACCACTTCTACCATCCTTTAAAAGACTGGTTTTAAAGTTAAACTGAAACTACGATGTCTCTGCGAGTTACGTAGGCAAGGCCATCTATGATGAACCCCCAAGGAATTAGGTCTAGCCCTTAGGTCTTGTACTTTTGATTTCTTCCTTGATCTTGCCACCTCTTACCAATATTTTACATAGTTTGCATCTCTTTACGAATCTAGTTTTAAATACCTTATCATTTATTTAGCTAAGTTATTGATGTAGCTTATCTTATGATCTTATATGTAATCAACTATCAATTTTATATCATGCATCTAGTTGTGTAGCCGTATATATAGGTGCAGGAAATAGAGAGGCAAGGAGAATATGATACACATGCAAGAAAGAGAAATTCGGGTATGGAGTTGCAAGTCATGTTTGTTATTTCAACATCATAATAATATTTATTGTTCTAAGTAGATTTATTATCATTTTAGATTCTAGTTAAATGATATAACAAATAGGTTCACACTGTGTATTAATGTAGTGTGTCATTGTTTAGAAAAAAAAATGTTGTAAATTAGATATGTTCAAAGTAGAATAAATAGTTTGTTTAATGTCCAATCTAGTGTTTTAAATTTTGGGCATTACATACAACTCTCCCATTTATTTTTAAAAAGTTATAATACTTCATACAGTAGAAGTTTTTCAGCACTCATGTGTTATGGCATTTAATGAACATGTATGCATCATAAGTACAGTATTTACAATTCTGTTTCTCTGCTATAAGCAATTCATTTTATTTGAATTGTTGCTTATGATAGTTATAGGAACATTTCAAGGACATTGTAAATAAATGGGTTTTCAAATCCCATTACAGTTATAGATTTCATGGTTCCTCACTGTTATTCTATGCTCTTTCTTTGTTTGCACACTAGGTTGATCTATTACCTTTCATTGATATTTGTTGTCTTCTAGTTTTTTCCCCCTTCATTGCACTGATACACTATGGATATCTGTCTTGAAACCTCAAATAAATGAATGGAATATTGTCTATGGTTCATGATCATCCATCACACATCTCTCCCTTAATGTAGCAGTATCATTTTTCAATAATATTTGGGACTTTTCCACTATTCTTATATCTATTATTTAAAATTTTCCCACTACCTTCTATGCTCTGCAATAACATTCACTTGATTGTTAAATCTTCAAAGTCATTATGTCTTACAATGTTCATGTTGGTGTTGTCCTTCATATAAGTGTTATCTCATGGCTTGAAACCATTGTCCCTTATATTTGTGTATCAATATTTTCAATCCCCATAGTTGAATATCATTGATTTATATGCCTTAATATCATTTCCATGATAGTGATCGTGATTACTATATATTCATCTTTGTGGTTTTTGTCCTTCCTAGTATAGAAACATTGTGCTTTCATCTTTGATTATTTCTATGAAATGAATTTGAAACATTGATTCCTGGTGCTCTGAAATAGCATCTCTTGATCATTACTACTACATGTTTAAATCTTCGCTACATAGCATTCATACCTCGCTAATGAGGAATCAACATATTTATGCTTTATGACAATGATGTCTTCTTAGTCACTATTTTTGCTAGTGATGATTTTATTATTTGCTTCTTGACTGTAATTATGATAGCCCTATTTCCTTTAGATATATGTTGCTCTTTATTTGAAACCATTGTTTTATGCATAATTAAGCATTTCTATAGCATTATTTTGGGTATCTTCCTCTATATTGGTAACAGTGCCCTCATATTCCTCATAGAAATGAATGTTGTCTATGATGGTCATTGATTAATGCATCCTTCATGCAATTTTATTATTGTAAACTGTTATTTTTATCCTTCAGTGGCATGCCATCATTGTCATGTTCTCTTGATATTCAACATCTTAACAATGCTATTTTGAAACATGTCACCTTTACTTGTTACTTTGACACAATGCACTACCTCTAGCATCATGAGTGTCACTGCCATTAATGGCATTGAACATACCTATCATTGCACTAATAATAGAAGCATTATTTTTTGGATTTATTATCATGGTTGTATTCATCTCTAGTTGCACTCTGATTCCTCTTGTTGACTATAGCATACTAACCTTAAATAGATTTAGAAATTTGCCTATCTTTTCTTTAGGTTGTAACTTCTAAGTTTTAAAAAACATATTTATTGAAAGATATCACTGTATCTTTATATCCTACCTCTATTAATTTTTGTTTGGGGCATTACATTCATCATCATTCTTCCCTGATCATAACATTCCTAGTTTTTGGCACACCGATGTAAGATTATAGTTGACACTCTCTGATAAGTTATAGATCCAAGTGTCGATGCCTCATATCTAGAATAAACTCTCTTGCCTTATCATTTTTTAAAACTATTGTTAACTTTTCAAATCTGTATGGAGGGTGCCATATTATAAAAATAAATAAAAAAACAAAAGAAAGAAAATGAAAATCATGGAAGACAAATTGTACACTCAAAATGCATCACTATATCAAGTTCATTGGCATGCAACTTGCTTTCTAATTGAAAACCATAATCCATAGTGGCCTAATAAGAGTTGGATTCTTTTCAAGTGCTTTATGCCAATATAAGAGGTTAGGATTCCACACATATATCTTACATGTCACATGTTTGTTGATGCAAGTAACAAATCCTCATGGTGGTTGTTGGATTTGAAGGGTATAACAATATTCATTCATATATCAAAATCTAAATCCAAATGAAAAGGGAGACCTTAGAATCATAGATGACATTGGATTGAGGGGGCATGAGTGTAATGGAATTTTTTATCATGGATAAATCACCACAAACACAACTGATTTCTCTTTTTGAAATAGAATCATTTCAATATCCAATGGAACATGTGCATGCTATTGTTGTTTCCATGTGCAATGCCACCTAGTCACTATAAGGTGTTGAAGAACATGTGTACATGTTCTCAAGAAGAAAAGAGTATAACAAAAGGAGGATGTTATAGGTGACACATTCTATGCAGAACACCTTATGTGACAAAAGATTGCTAGACAAGGGTGCGGGCACTAACTGCACAACACTTTTTATAAAATTTTAGCAATAAAAAATATATATAATCAAAATTAAGAGAAGAGCTCCAATTCTATTCTTTTACATGTCACTATATATAAATTATTTATGGCATGGGATGGTAAATAATTTTTAAAGGTATATTTTGGTATTTGAATTGTTATTCAATTTGAGTAGTGAGGTTAGTATAATTGCACTTTTACAACTTGTAAAGTTGGGGTTTAATAGACATTGATATTAGTAGTTCAATGCATATGTTAGGAAGGCATGATATGATTAAATTATATACATGGTATACTAATATTTTAGATTTTAAGATAAGTGGTCATAAGATTAGGTAATATGTATCTCCTCTCATATAGATTAAACATATTCATATGCATATAGTTTTTACACACAACAAGTTGTATTTGCATTTGAATAGCAATATATGTTATCCTACAATATCAATCTTTTTCAATGATAGGAATCCAATTTTTGGTAAGAGGTTTCAAATGCATCTAAAATTGCAACTAGATGACAATACATTATTTATGAACTAATATTTGACATTGTAGATACTGATAAGTAGGAGATATTTTTGAAGTCCCGGTGCTTCACCTCTGTGAGCATCACCTAGATCCAATGATTACTAAGTGCTCTATTCATTCTCATGAGAGATGGGTTCGTGTGAACCACTACTCATAAAATATGGGTCAATGACTTTGACTCAAAAAACTACACAGTTGAATCCTGATAGCAATTGTAGGTACTATTCAAAGGAGAGCTTTCAAGTATGGTAATTATTTTTGTTTTGCTAGATCATTTGATTTATAGATATAATTTTCAATATTTTAACATTTTTTTATGATTGCCTTGTTATATTTTTAACAACTAGCACATATTTCATATTGGAAACAATAGGAGTTAAAACATTTGCATTGTTAAAACAATGTCATGGAAAGAAAAAAACAATTTAAAACATTGCCATTTCCATTGATTGTAGCATGCATGTTAGCTAGAGTACTGAATTTTGTATTAGAAACTATGTGTTGTTATGTGACAACAATTGTATATGCATTGCAAACACAAGACATTATGAAAATAAATAAAATCAACAAAAAATATACAATGACCTAATCACGTAAAAGCAAAAAAATTATGCAAAATGTTATTTATAGACTATAATTTAATGATAGTAAGAACAATGATAACAACACAATAGTAAGTGTGTGTGTATTTTGTGGATTTGCTAGCTGCAACACAACACTTCAATATGTCATTGCATCAGTGAAATAACATGAAATATCAAAAGAAAAGCACATATATATCACTAAAATTAACATATTATTCCCTATCTAAGAAGAGTATGAAATATGCTATAATTGCCCTCAGATTATGCATAAATCAGTGACAAAATCATGCTTAGAATGGAAGATTTAATCTAAATGCAAGCTAAAATACTCAATCAAAGTTCATTTTAGAGCTCCAATTGAAATATTATAACAATGTTGAATGTTAGAGCTAAAATGCAATAAGAAATCTCTAAGAATATGAGCAGCATAAGTTTGCAAATGAATTCTAAAATTAGGGGCATCATAAGAATTCTTTCAATAATTAAGGAATTAGGGGCCCATTGGCCTCAAAATTCATTCCATTTATAGAATAATTTGAGGAATGAGAGGTTAGGATTGAAAGTTGAAGAGAGGTGGAGATTGAATCTTTGGTGATCCATGTGAGGTGATCCAATTGATTTAACTCCCATTGGCTAGGGAATTGACTTTCCCTTTTGCAAGTGAGGAGTTGTAATTAGGATTTATTTAATTCCTTTTAATTAATTACTTTAGACATGTATTTGATTATTTTTTATTTAATTGATTTGATTTGATTTAATTGGCTAAGGCAATTAATGTAATTTAGTGATAAGATCACTTAGGAGATTAGATTTGATTTAAATGAATTATGCTAAGTAATTGAAGAATTGTCTTGACATAATTAGGGGTATGCTCACACTTAGGGAAAATAGGGTCTATGGTCAGAGCATACCAAATTACGGTGGTTACATTTTCCCCTCTTTGAATTGATGTGTGAGAAGTGCATTGATTCAAATAAATTTTGATGTTGACTTCAGAAAGTTTGAGAATTCCACACTTGATTGAATGAAATGCCTGATGAGATCGGTCTCACACTTGATTGAACTAAGACTGATAGTACTGGCTTTGAATTTGATTGAACAAAAGTCAACAAAGATCTTGAATATACCAATTCTAAACTTGATTGAATGAAAATTGATAATACTGATGCCGAACTTGATCGAACAAAGGTTAGCACAAAGCTGCTAGGAGCTCTGAGGTATCAATTCTGAACTTGATCGAACAAGAATTGATAATACTAACTCTGAACTTGATCGAACAAAATTCAATATTAAGTTTCTAGGAGCTTAATAAAGATCTAAGAATATGTAGACATAGATATATAGCTTGTGAGAACCGAAGCCTTCCATCCAACAGTCCCACGGTGGGCGCCAGAAATGTGTGTGTATTTTGTGGATATGCTAGTTGTAACACAACACTTCAATATGTCATTGCATTAGTGAAATAACATGAAATATCAAAGGAAAAGCATATATATCACCAAAATTAACATATTTCTCCCTATCTAAGAAGAGTATGAAATATGCTATAATTTCCCTCAGATTATGCATAAATTAGTGACAACATCATGCATAGAATGGAAGATTTAATCTAATTGCAAGATTAAAAAAAATGCTCAATCAAAGTTCATTTTAGAGCTCCAATTGAAATATTATAACAATGCTAAATGTTAGAGCTAAGATGCAATAATAATCTCTAAGAATATGAGCAACATAAGTTTGCAAATGAATTCTAAAATTAGGGGCAGCATAAGAATTCATTCAATAATTAAGGAATTAGGGGCCCATTGAGCTCAAAATTCATTCCATTCATAGAAGAATTTGAGGAATGAGAGGTTAGGATTGAAAGTTGAAGAGAGGTGGAGATTGAATCTTTGGTGATCCATGTGAGGTGATCCAAATGATTTAACTCCCATTGGCTAGGGAATTGACTTTCCCTTTTGCAAGTGAGGAGTTGTAATTAGTATTTATTTAATTAATTTAGCCATGTATTTGACTATTTTTTATTTAATTTATTTGATTTGATTTAATTGGATAGGGGAATTAATGTAATTTAGTGATAAGATCACTTAGGATATTAAATTTTAATAAATGAATTATGTCAATTAATTGAAGAATTGTCTTGACATAATTAGGGGTATGATCACACTTAGGGAAAATAGGGTTTATGGTCAAAGCGGACCAAATTAAGGTGGTTACATTTTCCCCTCTTTGAATTGATGTGTGAGAAACACATTGATTCAAAGAAAGTTTGATGTTGACTTCAGAAAGTTTGATAATTCCGCACTTGATTGAACGAAATGTCTGATGAGATCAGTCTCGCACTTGATTGAACTAAGACTGATAGTATTGACTTTGAACTTGATCGAACAAAGGTCAAAAAAGATCTTGAAGATACCAATTCTAAACTTGATCGAATGAGAATTTATAATACTGACGCCAAACTTGATCAAACAAAGGTCACTACAAAGCTGCTAGGAGCTCTAAGGTATCAATTATGAACTTGATTGAACGAGAATTGATAATACTAACTTGAACTTGATCAAACGAACATCAGTATGAAGCTACTAGGAGCTTAATAGAGATATGAGAATATGTAGACATAGATATCCATCTTGTGAGAACTAAAATTATCTATCCAACAGTCCCGACTTAGTCGAGGGAAACTGTCATGCCCCTAGTCTTTTGATGGTGAAGTCATTTTAATGCTTTTTAAGCAAGAATTTGAATGATTTAAGTGTGATCATGCCCCCTCAAGAATGAAATCGGGGGAAAAAGAATAAAATCCCTCTTTAGAATGATATATCACTTGAACTGATCGATTGGATTGAGAAAGAATCAATTAGAAGAAATGAAGAAGTGAAGGTGTGTTAAGAGAAAACATAATTTTACCAAGTTAACTACATGAAAATGTGAGTTCTTAGTCTGATAAAATGATGTATGACCAAGATTTTGATAAATAATGTGTTATTTGATGATAGAGAACCTGGAAAAGTGATTGCGTAAAGCCTGCCAATCATTTTAGAACATGTACAACAATTCTTCATTTTGGGGAACCTGTCGCAAAATGTGTACTGTGATATTAAAAACATCGTTTGCGCATTTGATTTTGTTCCCGATAGATCAGAGAAGAAAAAAATTGTATTTTCATAGTTTGGGAGGAGTTTTGGACTATATTATGCTACAGTTACAGAGGGATAGAGAGCTCCTTCTTATTCTCGGGTAGCCCAGCAATCTGAGGGAGCGATGCCTCCACCGGTTCATCCAACACCACCTACCCCTCCTCTAGATCAGGGAGAGGGTGGCAGTCAGACCTAATTTTTTACTTGTGATATTTTGAGACATTTTGTATATATTGATCTTGTTGTGATCATCCATTATACTACATACTCTTGATACTTGATATCTGTTTCACATTGATATTCTGATAATCTTTTGTAGATGTCTCATATTTTTGATCTGTTCCATCGTTGATATATCTGAGATAGTTATTCTCGATCTTGATATGTTCATGGGTTCTCTTTGCTTTGATAAATGTTTAGATTGATGCACATGTGATTATGTACTTGGTCTTTTGATGAGTTAGATTAGATTCATGTGATGACATCATTTATGCTCTTTGATTTATTACTGATATATAAATGTGTTTCAATGATGCTAGATGAATATGCAAATGTATGTTTTTTAGATTTTCTTTGCGCCAATATATGTATGGATGCACGTAGGATGTAAAAATAAATGAATGCTTGAATGCTTTATTTTTGTATTTTTCTCTTTCTCATTTATGAATGTAGAATGTATGTCATGAATATGCAATGACATTGATATCAGTAATATAGATTTAGTAGTAAACTTGGATTTCAGATCAACTAGGAAATCATTTTGAGCTCAAGTCCCTATGTTGTTTTTAAAATGAATCATGCAATCTTTGAATTCATCTACATGCAGACTCTTAGGACTATCACTGATTTGTATACATTGTAGCATTTTTATCATCATTGGGCATTTTTGTAATGGATATCATCAAATAGTACTGTACACCTCCTCTTTCGTGATTCGTGGTTCCAAAGATTTCCAAAGGTGGGGGTTAGTAGCACCGGTTTGCAATGATAGAAATCAAATACACAAAGCTACCAATAACAAATAACTTAAAACATAACCAATAAAATGTACAAGCAAAGAAAGGAAAACAAATAAATGCAAACCCCAAAGTGCTTGAAGCTTCTATTGTCTCTCTCTACCCCTTCCAAAATGCTATTTTTGATGCTCAGTATTGGTGTGGGAAGCATCTACGACTTGAGAAGTGTCGAGAATTTGCTAATTGAAATGGGTGTGTGATCACAAGATGACTTGAATGCTAGAACCAAACTGACGGAGAAATGGCGCATGAGAGCTTGAAATCCTAGATCCTTTAAATGGTTATGAAGGGTTTATTATATAGGAATTGGGGATGATATGAATGGTTGAGATCGATCCCAGAGATAGGGAGATGAACGGTTGAGATCAAAGGGAACTGGAGAAGCCATCAGTAAACTCCACCTCTTCAATTGGTAAAGAGGAGATAGAGTTTGGTTTACTGAAGAGCTAATTGTGAGTTACCTTTTAGAACTGAAGAGGTGGGTGGAGTTACCCATGTGAACTGGAGAGATGGGTGGAGTAACCCATGTGATCTGTGGAGTTATCTCTTTGAAGATAAATGAATATTTATTTTATTTATTTAATTAATGTTTTCAACATGTGAGATAATTGAATTCTTTTTTATTTAGAATTATTTTATTGAATGAAAATTAATTTAATTTAATTGGAAGAATTTAATTAGTAAGTTTAAATATTTCAATTTAAACTATAGGAAATTGAATTTAATTAATTAATTAATGGTAATTAATTAATTAATGGTAATTAATCAATTAAATTTAATTAATTAAATAAAATTAATTATTTAATTAATTTTGGGAATTTGATTAGATGATTTGGGGAATGAATTTGGAGGAAAATAGATGATTGGTTAACGATTAAAAAACCATTAGTTAATAAATGAAAATTAGTGTTTTTAATGTCAAGTCACAAGTCTGTCCATTTTAGGGTGTCTACATTTGTCCCTCTTTGATGTGATGTGACTTGTCGCAGTGTGTCAAAGATTCTCTGATTTTGATCTTGCCCCGGTGATAGTAGGTGTATTTATGCCCCCTCAACAAATTTGAGCGAAAATTCGTGACATGAGCGATAATTTGTTGAAACTGCAATTTTTGAATATGGGTAGCTGACTAATTTGAAAAATGCTTTATATTGCCTCTGATATTGACTGTCAAAGTTTCCAAGAGCGGGAAGAAAATTCTAACTTCCTAGAGAAATTAGGGTTTCTGGAAATCCCCATAAGTAGTCAAGAGAGCCATTCTTTTGTCACATTTCCTTCTTGGAGCTCTTGAATTTTTGGTGAGTTTGTTCTTAGTTTTCTTTGCTTTTCCTCCTGTTTTTGTGCGATGGCGGGCTTACTTGGAGTCACACACATATCCGACCGAGTCCAGACATATCAAAGGCCAGCTAGCGCAAGATGTCCAGTGAGTGTTCTTGCTTTGCGTGTCATTAATGCATGTATTTATTGCTTTAAATTTATTTTTTGTATCTGTCATTTAGCAAGGGTTACCGCAATCGTCTGCAGTTTTGCCATGATTGCGGTTTAAATGTCATAATTACTGGTTGTAAGATGCAATTGATAAGAGGCCCACAATTGTTGGATTTGCATGCTGCAATTGCCTGTTGATTGCCACATTTGCATTTTATATTTTGCAATCGCATAAAAGTACCGCACTTGTAGGTTTTATTGTTGCAATTGTTTGTTTTGATTATTTGCCTGATTTCCTTGGTCTCATTTCTGCTTATGTTGATTTCTGATACTTCCCTCTATGATTGATACTGATATATTTCTTATTTATTGTTGTGTGCAGTTCACAGGGAGGATTCTTCATTGCCGAGAGTCTAGACCGACGGGACTTATAAACAGGTTCCAGCTCTTTGAGGATGAGAGGTTAGTTCTTAGAGACTTAGGTTTATATTGGTTCTGTTACATGCCATAGATCACGACCAATAGGGGTCTGATCTTGGCTCTTGTAGAGTGATGACATTCAGAGACATTCACTTTCTGGTTACCCACTAGATAGTGTATTGTGACTCTAGAGGATGTTTACCACATTCTTCAGCTTCTAATCTAGGGTGCACTTGTCGAGTATGCCACCCAACCTGGTATTGTTGCTTTGACTAAGCTATCTGGATTTCCCTGGGATCAGTTTGGTTTGTCCAGTGCATATGATATTCCATGGTCTTGATTTGTCTTGTGCCTTGATAGGTTGTCTACCTTATTAGGTAGTTTGATATGTGGCATCTTATGCCCTGATCAACGCCAGCGCAGATTCTCTGTTGGTTTTGGATCTGTTTTGCAGAGTATGGTTTGTGATCATATTGTATACGAATGGGGGCCATGCATATTATCTCATATGCACTATCATATGTTTTATGTAGCTTATCTTAATGGTAAGTCGCTCGGCTATGGTGCTACCATTTTGCAGATATGGGCATGGGAGAACATTGTTGTGTGTCATCCCATTGGTTCATGTGATCTACCTATAGATAGGCCTTAAGTGTTCATGTATGATGGATCCATTATCCAGACTCACATGGGTCATCTATTGTATTGGCGTCAACAATTAGACATGATGCCCTATTTCATTTGGAGACCGTATAGAGAGTGCCCTATGTGGGATGGAGAGGATATCCATCTTCCTTTTTGCCATCAGCGGAGATACCTGATTGGTCATGTGACTGACCATGTACATATGATTAATTTTCACAACACCGATAGGGTGTTGTGACAATTCGGGGAGTAGCAAGATGTGTCTGACATGTATGTCTATTTTTCTTGTAGGTCAAGGGATGTTGCGGTCTGGGGTGGTGTCATTTCACTAGATACTGCGCAGACTGAGTTTGTAGGCTTACATCCTATTGCTTGGACATGGTGATCTGCCATAGTAGATGTAGGTATGTTTGTGCAATGATATTTTTGTGTAATTCCCTTACTGCTTTCTTAGTCTATCTGCTTGATGATACTTGTTTCTTTATCTGAAGTGGTACTGATATTTGAATTTGATCTTTTGTAGGCACCACTCCTCAGTATGATGCTTGTTGGGCACAAACCTGTCATGTTTCACTTACAAATATCTCTCATCCCATTGCTAGGACTATCATGAGGAGGTGCTAACAGGTACGATGAGGTAGGGGTGATCGAGCCAGAGGGAGAGATGGAGGCTGGGACAGAGGTAGAGTTGGAGGCTGAGATGGAGGTAGGGATGGGGGCCGAGATGGCGGATGGGATGGAGGTAGAGATGGAGGATGGGGGATGGGAGATGATGGAGGAGATGATCCTGGTCTTGGGGGTGCTGGTGGTGGAGTTTGGACAAGTGGTGGCCAGAGTGGGAGCTAGAGAGTTGGATTGAGGGCAATTTTGGAGGATGAGAAGGTGATGAAGGAGGAGGCACCTCAGTTAGTGTGGAGAGTACATTGGCGTACTAGTGTTGTATTGGCTATGAGAGTGGAGGATAGGGTGATTGTGAAGGATGTGGATGTAGAGACAGAAGATATTGATATTGAGGCCTTGGATGCTGAGAGTGCAAGTACAAGCTCATCAACTGATAGTGGCAGTATAAGTAGCAGTATTGGGGAGAGTTCTGAGAGTGAGGATTCTTGGGTGGTGAGGGATTGGGTGAGAGAGCTGAGGAGGGGGACATGGATGTGGCCATGGGAGGTATGGATGTAGATCCTGTTGATCTAGAGAGACTCACACAGTAGGTTGTTGACTTATAGGCCAAACTTGCCTTCTTTGATGTATGTGCCACTACTTTGGAGGCTAGGGTTACAACAGTCGAGGCCCAGACAACTATGGCGGAGACTAGAGAGAGACAAGCTCGAGCTGAGGTCTATTCATTTATTGACAGTGTACAAGATGCTTCTCACTGGGATGTTTTGGAAAGATATTATAGACCTGGGTGTGATGCTCAAAGAGAGATTAAGTATTGGAGGCACCACTATGAGGTGCAGTTCCTACTAATCAGAAGGTTCCTAGCTATACAACCTTACAGAGATCTAGTAGGGCTTAGAGATCATAGATTAGTGGTGTTGGTGCTCTGAATTCATCACAGACACCTGCTACTGATATGCCACCCCCTCGTCCACCTAGCGGCGAGGGTGGGGGTAGCACATGTTGATTTTGATATCTTTCCTATTTTGTATCATGTACCATGTTTGTAGTGATGTTCCTTTGATATACTCTGAGGCTTATCCATTTTTGTATCCCAATACATTAACATTTATTGATATATATGTTGATTACCTTCCTTTGTTCAAACTTGTGACCGTTCATTGTACTCAAATATTTTGATTTATATGAGACGTAGCTAGTGATTTGATATGATGTGCATTGGTTTACTTGCTATATGTATGGTTCTACATGATTTGGTTAAGGTGATGAAAATGTATATGCAATATGATTCTATTATGCAGACTCGTAGATGGATATTTTACTTTTCCTATGTTAATGACATGTTTATGCAGGATGGTGGAAATGAAATGCTTGTTTATATGAGATGCTTATGGATGCATGTGATTTTATGATTTATCATGTATGCAACTACTATATTTTTTCATTTTATTTTTTACGCATTTAAATGGAATGAATGCAATCTATTATGCACAAAATATCTGAGTAATGCATGTGTTAGTTAGAAGGAAGTTAGTTTGGAAATATGCTCTCTGGGATTGATTTGATAGATATGGAATGGTAGAAAGGAATTTTTCTTTTTATGGTAGATATGAATTGATAGAAAGAATGAGTGCCCAAGTCGTTGCCCCTATTTCCAATATTTGTCATCAATTACATCTTTTTTATGAAATTCTGAAGAGCATCCAATGCATCCAAATCACATACCATCTAGATACCGCCACAGCCTCTTGATAACTGGAAGGAGTAGAGAGATTGAATAGAAAGAGAACTTAGCGCGCCCAAATATTGACCATCTGGGTTCAACTATGTTCCTTGTTTGAAAAGAAAGAGAGCCAAAAGCACCTAGATATTGACCATCTGGATACCTCTTTGCCCTATGAATAAACAAAAAATAAAGGAAACCAAGATAGAACTCCTATGCACCCAGATTCCATCTGGATAACACCGTGAGATCTTGATTCCATAAAGAAAAGACCAAAGAAAACAAGATAGAACTCCTACGCACCCAGAGTCCATCTGGATAGCATCGTGAGCTCTTGATTGCAAAAAAGAAAAGACCATAGAAACCAAGATAGAACTCCAATGCACTCATAGTCCATCTGAATAGCACCGTGAGCTCTTGATTCTATTTTGATAAATAAACAAGCAGATAACAAAGAAGGAATGTCCAATTCTTTCCTAGGGTTAAGCTCAGATCATGGAACTGCGTGGCTGCCAAATAAGTGACAGTGCCTACTACATTTATCCTAAATCATCATGGCCCTAAAAATGAAGTGAACATTCAACAGACATCAATTAAAGAAAATAAGTAATGATCCATCATAGCTACTCTCCTCACTTGGTGGATCCTGGAGTAGTGTAAGAACATAACCGCAAAATATAAACTAACATCTGGTAGACTGACTGACCTAGTCAACATTTTTGGATGGTTCCTTGATTTAGTTGGATTCTCTTGATTGGCTCAACTCTTTTGATAGGCCTGATTGGCTTGACTGCTTTGAGTGTGTCTGGTTTCAGTAATAGATGACTCATATAAGACTGACCTATCTTTTTTTGAGCGTATCCATCACTGTGTAAGATGATTGATAGGATTTGATTGATTGATCATTTTGGATGGTTGATCAGGCTATGTCAGATGGGCCCAATGTTGATTCACAAAGCTCATGATTGTGACATTTGATAGATTGGCTTGGTCGCCAGTTGCTTGCTGATAGATTTGATAGATTGATAAAGCTATGTCAGATGGGCCCAATGTTGATTCACAAATCTCATGGTTGTAACATTGATTGATTGGGCATGATCACCCTCTTTCTTTCAGCTTGATAACCGAGTTGGTTTTATTGCTTGGTATTTTGCAATTTTTTTATTGTTTTTGATTGAGGATTGACTTTCTTAGAACATTTTGATATTTTTAGGATTTTGATGAGTTTTCTAATTTTTTGGATTTTTTCAGGTTATTTTGAATCGCCCCCTAGTCTAGTGGACCATTACTAACCATGGATAAGTGTTGGTGCTCAAAGGGGCTTGTGCTTCTGGATATAGCTTGGGTAATTAGTCTTGCATTTGAAGTGTGCCCAAGATTTTGATCTTGGAGTTCATTGATGGTGAAGTTGGATTTGAACACTTGGCACCTGTTTGCCAGGTTTTCACCAAGGTACCTACTCAATTGCACATGTTTGCCAGGTTTTCACTGAGAGAGCGGTGTTGTTTCTCTTTACTTTTTCCTTTTTGATTTTTTTATTGTCACCAAGGCGCCTGATTGCTAGGTTTTCACCAAGGTAACATTTTGTATTTTTTGATTTTTTTTGTATTTTCTGGATATGTAGATGGGTGCCTTAACCATTGAGGCCTCAAGCGTAGAACCTCTTGAGGTGCATTTTTTTGATGTATCCAAGGAGTTTATCTCCTTCTAGTGTCGCTAGTTGGTATGCCCCACTCTGGGTAGAGCTGACAATGACATATGGTCCTAGCCAGTTAGGCTCAAACTTTCCTGGTTTCACTCTTTCTGCTTGGTTCTTTTGATTTTCCATGAGGACAAGGTCTCCTACCTAAAATTTTTGTGGCCTCACCTTCGTATGATAGTTCCTTCTAAGGTGAATTTGATAACCTTGTAATTGGTTGAATGCATGTTGTCTTCTTTCATCTAGTAACTCTAGTTCACTGAGTCTTGCCACTTTGCAGTCTCCATATGAAATTAGGTTCTTTAGTGATATTCTCAGGGATGGGATTTCCACTTCAAGGGGTAGGACCGCCTCTGATCCATATACTAGGGAGAAAGGAGTGGCTCCTATAGGTGTTCTCATACTAGTTCTGTATGCCCATAATATGGGACTAAGATGCAAATGCCAATCTTGCCTTGATTCATTCATTGTTTTCTTCAAGATTTTCAAAATTGTTTTGTTTGTAGCTTCGTCTTGGCCATTCCCTTGAGGATAATAAAATGAAGAGAGTCCTTGTTTGATTTGGAACTGTTCACATAGCTCTTCAACATCTTTGTTTTGGAAAGGCGTACCATGATCTATCAGGATGGTTTGAGGGATCCCGTATCGAGAGATGATGTGGTTAAGTATGAACATTGATATCTTCTTTCCAGTTATGTAAGTGAGGTGAATTGCTTCCACCCACTTTGTGAAGTACTTTCTTGTTGCTATGATGTATTTGTGTCCATTTGCTAAAGAAGGTGTAATTTTTCCCACTAGGTCAAATCCCCACATGGAAAATGGCAATGGTGATGTGATAGGATTTAGTTCTTGGGATAGTGCATGGATGAGGTCTTTGTGAATCTGACATTACCTACAACTTTGTACATATTTGTTTACATCTATTTCTATTGTGGGCTAGTAGTATCCCATGCGGATGATCTTCTTAGCTAAGTTGTTGCCACCTCCGTGGGTTCCACAAATTCCTTCATGTACCTCATACATAGCTCTCTGGGATTCTGTGGAAGTGAGACATCATAATAGCATTGCGTCTAGACTTCATCTATATAGAGTAGTTGAGAGGATGGTATACCTAGAGGATTGGCGAATGAGGGACTTTCTCTAGTTTCTAGACAAGTTGGGAGGTAAAACACTATTTTGGAGGTAATTGTATACATATTTGTACCATGGGGTTTCAAGACCAATAAGGATGCATGTTGATTTCATGATAGATGCCTGATGTGATGGCACCATGAATTCCTCCACTAAAAATAGGAATCATGTTTCATTTCCTGGCATATCAATCAATGATGCTATGGTAGCCATCGCATCTGCAGCTTTGTTCTAAGCTCGTGGTATATTCTTGAAGATGTATTAGAACTTAGTGCACAATCTTTCCATCTGTGCTCTGTATGGTATTAGCTTCTCATCTTTTGTCATATAATCATTGTTGACTTGGATAATCACAAACTGTGAATCTCTGTAGACCTTAAGGTTCTTGACTCTCCATTAAATTGCTATCTTTAAACTGATGACCAGTGCTTCATACTCTGTTATGTTTTTTGTGCAAGGGAAGTTGAGTCTGAAAGATTTTGGAATTGTATCATTTTCAGAGTGATGAGCACTATTTCTACCCCCACACCATGGTTCGTGCATAATCCATCAAAGTATAGTTTCCATACCTCAATCTCTGGTTGTAATGTCATGATAGACTCATCAGGAAAGTCAGAAATGATAGGCTGGTGATCCTGAATAGGTGCCTCTGCTAGTTGGTCTGCAATCACTTGCCCTTTGATGGCCTTTCTGTCTATGTACTCAATGTCAAACTCACTTAAGATCATTACCCACTTTGCAAGTCATCGGGTGAGTGTTTCTTTGCTTAGGAGGTACTTTAAAGGATCAATATGTGCTATCAACTTTGTTTGGTGACTCAACATATAATGTCTTAGCTTTTGTGAAGCGAATACAACTGCAAGGCATGATTTTTCAATTGGTGTATAGTTGAGCTCATATCCTACCAATGTTCTTCTTAGATAGTAGATGGCTCTCTCCTTACCTATGTCATCATGTTGTGCCAAGAGTATGCCTAGTGTTGATTCCGTTGCTAAGATATACAGAAGAAATGGTCTACCTTGGACTGGTGGCACCAAAATAGGAGACTTGAGGAGGTAGTCCTTGAATATTTGGAATGATTGTTCGCATTGCTCTATCCATATGAATTTGATGTCTTTGTGAAGTAGATGTTGGAATAGGTAGCACTTGTCTGCTAGCTGAGCTACGAAGCACCTGATTGATTGGAGCCTTCCTTTTAACCTCCTTAGTTTCCTTAGGTTTAATGGTGGTGGCATGTCCAATATTGCTTCAAATTTCTCTGGGTCTACTTCAATGCCCCTATGCAACACTATGAACCCAGTAGATTTCCTGTTGTGACCTCGAATGCACAGTCCTTTGGGTTTAAACGGACTTTGAATTCTTGCATTCTGTCAAATATTGGTCCCGATACTTGTAGATGATCCTTGTGAAGCATTGACTTGGGTAGTATATTGTCTACATAGTCTTCCATTGTTTTGTGGATGAGATCATGAAAGATACTTATCATGGCCCTTTGATACGTTGCTCTAGCATTTTTTTAGACCAAACGGCATGACATTCCAATAATATGTGCCCCAAGGACATGTGAAAGTTGTTTTGTGTTGGTCCTCTTGCACCATCCTTATCTGATTATACCCTGAAAAGCCATCCATGAGTGATAGCATTTGATGCCTAGCAGTTAGATCTACTATCATATCAATGTTAGGCAAGGGAAAATCATCTTTGGGACAAGCTATGTTGAGATCTATGAAGTCTGTACAAATCTATATCTGACCACTATGATTTGTAACTGGTACCTGTGTGTGTGTAAATGGGTACCTGTTAAAAGCAACACAAACACTCAATAGGTCATTGCATTAGTTCAAATGGTTAGTTAAAATGTTAAAAACCACTAATATCGGCCTATTGCCTTCTAACTAGAAAGAGTGTGATTAGTTGCATATTTAGCCCTCAGAATATGCTACAAATCAGTGACCAATATTATTCTAGCATGAAGGATCTAATTCAAATTTAAGCTTAAAATGTGAAAAAGCATGCAATCTAGCTCTAAAAGATGAAATGAAAACAATGAACTAGCATAAGATAATAGATGAAATGTAAATCTAGGATAAATCTAGTAGCATAACAATGTATTTTTGATCTAAGGTGAATGCTTATTTGCTCTCAAAACAGGCTTCTATTTATAGAAGAATGGGAGAGAGAGAGAGAGAGGGGGGGGGGGGGCAAGG
>MU225643.1:868628-926621 GCA_018584345.1 Thuja plicata | reverse complement strand
TATAGACCATACAATACATCAGGCTTCTAAGAGCCAATGACCTTTCCTCTTCTTCGAATACAAAGAGACAGAATGCAAAGAAAAAGACTTTTCAAATCTGAGCAATCGAACAGTCACTATGGAGTCTGAAACTCTTCATCTTCAACCAGCATTATCGAGCTGAATCCATTGGGCCACGGAGTTGAAACGTCATTTTTCTACAAAACATGAGACGGCGGGTTTTGGTAGACTGAGTGCGCAAATGACTGCAGTGCACCTGATTCTGGATTTCCTGCTTCGACCATCTACGAGCACTATTACAAAAATTTGGAAAAGTGCTTCTCCAGCGGAAAATGACCATCTCACTTCTCCATTGCGAAAAATGGGAAAAGTGCTTCTCCATTGCGGAAAATGAGAAAAGTGGTTCTCCTCGCGGAAATTTGGAAAAGTGTTGCTCTTCGCGGAAAATGAGAAAAGAGCTTCTCCTCGCAGAAAATGAGAAAAGGGGTTCTCCACTTAAAGCACATGCTTTATTTGATCTCTTAAAGCAATAATATTCCCTTTTAATACATCAGGCCCACCTTACTATGACTAAGCTTACGGAAAATCACCAAAGAGGTGCGAAACTCGCAAAATGCTAAGTTCTTTGCGAAAAATCACCCGAGAGGTGCGAAACCCGCATAATGTAAAATTCTTCTTTGTGGAAAATCACCTGCTTAAGTAGAATTCCGCCACGGAGAAGATGATTTCTGAAATCTCACCGAGCTCGTTCTCGCTCATTTCTTAACCAAATTGCTCGTCGTTTGTTGCATTAGGATCGTTGAGACTTGTAGAATCAATCCATACCAGTCTTCGATCTCTGTCTAAGAAAGAACATTGATTAGAGCACAAATCTTTGTCGGGTTAGGATCTACAACTTACCCAAATATGAAAAGACTTTAGAACAACCCGCCTGGCTAAAAGAAGGAAAGGCAATGACAGGGAAACCCGACAAAGATAGCCTACCTAAGAAATACTTAGACCTAGACTCAGACTGACCAGACTGACCAGACATGACCATATGACTCCAAGAATGTCAAAAAAAAGGGTGACTGAAAGTCCGGCAACAAATTGTCACACTACTAAGACACGAAGGTCCACAACGTAGGTGCCCATATTTTTTTCGTTGCCAGGTATTGTTGCCGTAGAGTGAAGATCTCTTTCACTACACAAATACCTTGGGACACATATGTTGGGAATCTTGGGGGGAAATTGTGCAACCCCTTGCACTATAATAAGGTTTATGTTCAGAGGTAGATCAGGTTGGCCTCTATTTAATAGGGTTGTAGTAAGGGTCTGTGGCATCTATCCAATTGGTTTGTACGTGTGTGACTCACTTAAGAGCCTAGTTGACCACGCTAGCTCCTTAGGGATATTCACCTGATACAGACTATCATCAACACACCTCGCCTGAGCTTGGCTAGATAAGATAAAAATTTGGTTTGCACCTCATTTATATACCGATCAGAAGGATTACCGGTTTAAGGTCATTCTTCAAGGAAGAAGCGCATTCCCCAGATAGACCTTTCTAAAAGTATAAAGGTGTCTAATCTAACAGATTGTGCAAGTGCAAACAAAACTCAAGACACAAGGTGAATCGATTAAGTTCCAAAAGTTTGAAATGTGAACTAAGCTACACCACCATACAAGCACAAGTGTTCATTTTTAAGCCCAAAAATTAGGTGTTGATTGCTTGTTCAATTTTAATGCACCAATTTGAGAGATTTTTTACCTTTGTTCAATTTTAGTCCCCATGTCAATTTTAAGCACCAAATTTTGAAATGTGAGATGTAAGATGTGTGACAAACACTGTTCTTTTAAAGCCCAAATTGACAAGTAAATGAATTTTAGGTTGTATTGTTATCTTGTCTCCTCGATTCGAACCTGTCAAAGAAAGTGTTTAGTATCTCAAGAAATGAAAGCTTTTCAATCCAAAATAGAAGAATATCCAGAAACTCCAGGATTATTGAGATTGCTGAAATTAATGGTGACTTTATACTTACTTTCAAATCTCTTGATTGAATCAATATTCCTAGTGTATGCCTCACTTGATCTTCAACGGTGATTGCGAGAATAGCCTTTTGTTGCAATCGATAGTTGATGGTTCTTCTCCTTGCAGCTCTTAATGCTCTAGCACCTGGTATGCATCTGATTACCTTTTTGTCATTCACTGTCAGTTAGCCCTACACATAAACTAAGAAAAAAAGACAAAATTGTGGCTTTTATGTCAATTGCGGTACTAGTTGTTCAATTGCGGCAAACTCTAGTCAATTGCGGCAAAATATTGGCGATCGCAGAAAATAACTTTTCTTTGCGGCAGGATGCTTTTGATTGCAGCACAAATTGGTCAATTGTGGTATAGTATAGGCAATTGTAACAAATTATAGGCAACTAAGGTCAAATAAAATCAATTGCGGCAAAATACCAGAAGATGGAATAGACATAAGACGACATAATAGCGATGCAAAAGCCTGTAATCAATTGCGGTATTAAACCAATCAATTGTTGCACGATTTTGTTAATTATGGAAAAATAGCAACGATTGCGAAATAGCATAGATATCAAGAAAAATATGAATCTTTTGGTCTACAGCCGTACGGTCGTGGCTGATTGAGCCTCCTCTTTCGTGATTCATGGTTCCCAAGCTTTCCAAAGGTGGGGGTTAGTAGCACCGGTTTGCAATGATAGAAATCAAATACAAAAAGCTACCAATAATAAATAATTTAAAATGTAACCAATAAAATGTACAAGCAAATAAAGGAAAACAAATGAGTACAAACCCCAAAGTGCTTGAAGCTTCTATTGTCTCTCTCTACTCCTTCTGAAATGTTATTTTTGATGCTCGGTATTGGTGTGGGCAGAGTCTATGACTTGAGATGTGTCGATAATTTTATAATTGAAATGGGTGTGTGATCGCAAGATGGCTTGAATGCTAGAACCAAACTGGCGGAGTAATGGCACACAAGAGCTTGAAATACTGGATCCTTCAAATGGTTATGAAGGGTTTATTATATAAGAATAGGGGGTGATATGAACGGTTGAGATCAATCCCAGAGATAGGGAGAAGAACGGTTGAGATCAAAGGGAACTGGAGAAGACATCAGTAAACTCCACCTCTTCAACTGGTAAAGAGGAGATAGAGTTTGGTTGATTGAAGACCTAATTGTGAGTTACCTTTTAGAACTGAAGAGGTGGGTGGAGTTACCCATGTGAACTGGAGAGATGGGCGGAGTAACCCATGTGATCTTATTGGAGTTATCTCTTTGAAGATAAATTAATATTTACTTCATTTATTTAATTAATGTTTTCAACATGTGAGATAATTGAATTCTTTTTTATTTAGAATTGCTTTATTGAATGAAAATTAAATTAATTTAATTAAAATTAATTTAACTAGTAAGTTTGAATATTTCAATTTAAACTATAGGAAATTGAATTTAATTAATTAATTAATGGTAATTAATCAGTTAAATTTAATTAATTAAATAAAATTAATTATTTAATTAATTTTGGGAATTTGATTAGATGAGTTTGGGAATGAATTTGGAGGAAAATAGATGATTAATTAATGATTACAAAACCATTAATTAATAGATGAAAATTAGTGTTTTTAATGTCAAGTCGCAAGTCTGTCCATTTTAAGGTGTCTACAAGTACAACTATCACTAATACTCACTGGTATCATGAAAGTATGAATACTATGTGTATTAGATGCAATGTCAGAAATAAACCTAAGCATCAAGGCATATAGGCCAAGACGACTAGACAGTTATCTCCTTTTTCTTTTAAGAATCAGGTTTTGTTTAAGTGTAATGTAAGATATGTGACCCGCAATGACCTTCAATTTTCATATCCTTGGGTACATAATGTGTTGTACACCTTAATGAAAATCTGATTTAGAAATAAACAAAGGAAATTGGTTCAACCTCACCGTAGTTTACACATAATGAGGATCGAGATATATGCGACTATCCACTCATGTTGGCAGCTCTTACCATAAACATCCAAGTTAGGTGAAATTTATAGGATCATTGAAACAATAACCATACGCAAAAAACCAAGAAAATTCTATGCCCCTATCCTTGCAACTCTTTGTCTTTGAATAGATGTCATGAAGTAACTCGGAAGACATAACAATCACCAATTGATAATCAATCAAAGAATATTTACAACCGCTTGCATGCCCCTAGTTTGAAACATCATGGGAAAATAAAAGAGACATAATCAAACCAATATCAGTCTACGTGTTAATTAGTATTGAGAAATATTGTTGATTCATTTTTCAAGCGTAGTAGAGAATCATCAATCAGAATTTGGAATCAAGCAATATGTTTTTCATGTCTGAGTATATGAGATTAACTTTGTCAGCAATTGCAGTCCAATGTAGTGTTTAGGAACATTGTTTAAGTAAAATGTTGAGAAATACTAGGTCCATTTAAAGTGTGTTTAGAGTGTTGAGAAATACTAGTATGTTTAAAGTGTTTGATTAAAGTGTTGAGAAACACAAGTACGATGTCTATTACAGGTAGGTGGTGTTGAAGAAACACCCGTGTTTGTGATAGTGAAATTTTGATGCAAGTATTGAGAAATATTGTTTTGAGAGGAAAACCATCCTAGAAAGGAACCTAGGACAACCTAGCAGACAAAAACTAAACATGCTAGCAAAGATGCCCCCAGTGTAGAATGACTATTCCCAAGACGCAAATGCAGACTAATCCCAAGAAAGGATAGGACACTTGTAAGAAATTAGAGTCAACCAATAGCACATGTGCGATTGTGAAGGATTAGTATCATTAGAGAATTGATAGATGGAGCAGAGAGTATGAGTGACACCTGTTTGCCAGGTTTTCACCACTCAGCAAAGCTTTTTATTTTTGCTACCAAGACGCTTGTTTGCTAGGTTTTCACCAAGGCACTTTTCTCTTTTTCAAATTTTTTGTTCTTTTTTCTCTTTTTTCTCTTTTTTCTCTTTTTTATTTTTTTAGTGTTAGTATCAAGGCACCTATTTGCCACGTTTCCACCAAGGATACCTATTTTCAGGACTTTTCCACTATTTTTGGATTTCTTCAAGATCAATTTACTAATTTTTTTAGTATTTTCTAAGAATTTCACTGCACGGTCTCTGTCATCCAGATGACAAGTGTAGAACCGCTTCAAATGTAGAGTATTAATGGGATTAGGAAGAACATCTCCCTAAGGTGTAGCTTAGTGATATGCTCTAGTCCCAAAATTTGCAGTAATGATATAAGGCCCCAACCAGTTGGGTTCAAACTTTCCTTTTTTTTCTCTATTCGGCTGGTCCTTAGGATTCTCTTTGAGAACGAGATTCCCCACTTGAAATTTTCATGGTTTAACCTTTTTATTATACCCTTTTGACATTCATTTTTGGTACACTTTGAGATGATCAAACGCTTGTTGTTTGCGCTCATTAAGTAGTTCTAGTGAATTAATCCTATCAATGTAGTATTGTTCATCAGTAATAAGACCTTGGAGAGATACCTACAAAGATGGAATTTCTACTTCAATAGGTAGCACTGCTTCTGCGCCATAGACTAGAGCAAATGGCGTGGCTCCAGTTGGTGTTCTAATACTTGTTTTTTTTTTTGATTGGTAACATTCAGTTTTTATATTGATAAAAGATAAGGATTACATCATAAGGCTAGTTTTTTGGATGGCTGCCATATTACAAACCCACAAACTTACCTACCCGACATCTAAACTTATGCACTAGTGCTAAGGGACAAAGGGATATAAACATCCCCCATAAAAGAAACATACAAAATTGGGGAAAAATTGTCTGGCCATTAAACCCCTTTACTCAAAAAGATTCAGCACAATATTGAGTAAAAAAAAAAACCATGGAGAAACTCCCACTGCATAACCACCCCGCCATATTAATTTTTGAACTAGGCGTCAGATTCTTCCTTGGAGAAATTTGAGATGGCCTTCTTTGCATCCTCCCGCTCTTCATAAAACTCCTGCAGCATTTTGATTATATTCTACCATGCCTTAGTGGCCTTTGACATATGGACCTCCCTTGGGGTTGCAGATGACCACACTATTAGGGGTTGCAGAGGCATCTCTCCTCCTCCAATTTGCCTCCATGGGTCTGGTCCCATGTGTATCCCAACACCCAGCTCATCCCTGTTTAAAATTTCTTCAAGCCCCACCAACCACTGCGGATCAATGCAGGCTTCCACAACTTGTCAGACCTCTTCCTTCGAGTCCCCCACCGAAAGGGCCAGAGCAACAAAAAGCGAGGCAACATCCAGGTTCGACCTCCTTCTCTAGTAGTCATCCAGGTATTCCGAGCCAGGGAAATCCATGACTGAGCTCATGAAGGCCTGGCCTTCAAAAAGAAAAATGTGTCTTAGTCGCCGAGTCAAGACATTCCCTTTGTATGCCTATGTCTGGTTGCTTGATTCCAAAGCAAAGTTAGCCTCCGTGATTTTCACTCTACTGAAAACCTTGCACTATGTGAGTTGTTTCAAGGCCTTTCCCAAGTTTAAAATCTTCCCAAGAAATTTCTGGAGACACGCCACAAAATAATTTCCTTCGTGTGGTCTTAATGGATGATACATTGCAATCTCATAATTATAAAGCATGGGAAGTAATTAAAATGTCCCTCCTTTGGTGTGCGCAAGTTTGTGAAGGAAGATCGGTCACAAGTTAATCCAACTTGAGAAGACCAAAGTCTTCAAAAATTTCATCCTTTTCCCCATGGGGGCTATTTTCTCCCAAGTTGGCCAGAGTATCGGCCACCACATTTGCCTCCCTCTAGACATGGGAAATCCAAAAATCTTTGAACTTTGACATAAAACACCGTCTTTGTTGAATGTGTTTATCTAGATGTCATGATTCCAGTCTACCTTTCTTAATCCCATTAATGATGATTTCATAATCTCCTTCCAAGTGCACCTTCTGAAAACCCATCTTCACTCCCATTAAGGTAGCTTCTTTTGTAGCTTCACATTCTGCCTCGCTATTAGTCCCGTAATGAAGCCTCCTTGTAGTGATAGCCACTATGTTGCCCTCATAGTCCTGTGTTATAAAGCCACACCTGGAGGTACCAGGATTGCCTCTGGCTACTCCGTCAAAATTAAATTTTATCTAGCCTTCCTCTAGAGGTTGCCACCCACATTTCACCTTACAAAGAGAAGGATTAACCCTTTGAAACCCATGAACAAGCGGTGTTCTAATACTTGTTATGTAGGCCCATAGTGTTGGATTTAGTTGTGAATGCCAGTCTCTACCATACTTACTCACAGTTATGTGTAAGATTTTAAGAATGTTCTTGTTTGATGTCTCAGCTTGTCCATTATCTTGAGGATAATAGATTGAAGAACAATGTCAAGTGATATGAAATTGTGTGCAAAGGTCTTCGATGTCTTGGTTTTTAAAATGACCCCCATTATTTGTTACAATAGAAGAGGGTATCCTATACCTACAAATAATGTGGTTCAAGATGAACATAGCCACCTATTTTCCAGTGGCTTTGATTAGTGGCATGGCTTTGACCCACTTGGTGAAATACTTAGTGGTTGAAATGATGTACTTGTGTCCACTTGAAGAATTAGGATAAATTTGCCCAACCAAATCAAAGGCCCATGGCTAAAATGGCTAATGTGTTATAAATGGTATGAGTTCTCTGGTAGGAGCATGGATGAGATTTTCAGGTGTTTGATATTTGTGACATGTTTTTGAAAATAGAACAACATCTTTTTCCATTGTGGGCCAATAGTAACCAACTCTTAGTAGTTTTTTAGCTAATGAAAAGTCATTTGAGTGTGATCCACATACACCTTTGTGAACCTCTTTTAATGTGTGATCTGATTCTTCTTTTTCTAAACACCTAAGAAGCGTATTGTCGAGACCTTGTCTATATAAGTTATTAGTGATGAGGACATAACATGATGTTGTCCTAATTAAAGCTCATTTTTCATTCCTTGATAGGTCATTGGGTATAGTTTGGTCAGTAATATAGGTAATGATTTTGGCATACTGGGATTAGTCCTGGGCGTTCAAAGCACAAATTACTTGGAATAGAGGCGTAAGCTGGATAGGGTAACTCTTCCACCAAGAAATCATAGAAGAATTGATGTTCTTCCACTTGTAACATGGATGCCAGTGTAGCCATAGCATCTACAAATTTGTTTTCTATTCTTGGTATTTGCTGGAATGTGATGAACACAAAGTACTTTTTCAAGTCCTCAACCAGTTGTTTGTATGACATTAATTTCTCATCTTTAGTATGATAATCTCCATTTACCTGGTTGATAATGAGCCGAGAGTCACCATACACATGTAACTCTACAATCTTCCATTCCATAGCTAGCTTAAGACCATTCACTAATACTTCACATTCACAAATATTATTTGTGCATGGAAACATTAGTTCATATGCTTTGGGTATCTTGTAGCCTTGAGGAGTGATGAATAGAACCCCTGCTCTAGATCCTTGTTGCGTGAAAGAGCCATCAAAATACATCTTCCATGGATGTTCAGTTAAATGCATGATTGTTTCATTATGAAATTCAATTATCAAAGGTGCGTCATCTTGCAAGGGTGAATCAACTAATTGATCTATGAGGACTTTTCCTTTAATAGCCCTTCAGTCCACATACTCAATATCAAATTCGCTTAGAATCAGTACCCACTTTGCTAACCTTCCTGTTAATGTTGTTTTTCCTGAGAGATATTGGAGAGGATCTATTTTTGCAATAAGTTTTACTGTATGGGACAACATATAGTGTCTCAATTTCTATGATGCAAAGACAATTTCTAAGCAATATTTTTCAATTATACTGCAATTGAGTTCATAAGACACCAGCGTCCTGCTGATATAGTAGATTGCTCTTTCCTTTTTATTTTCATCCTCTTTGCTAGCAATACTCCCAGCGATGTAGCCATAGCTAAGATATATAGGAGTAATGGATTTCCATGAATAGGTGCCATAAGAATGGGAGGATTAGCCAAGTAATCCTTTAATTTTTTGAAGTTTTTTTCACAATGCTCATCCCATTTGAAGGTAACACCTTTATGCAGTAGTTTAGTAAAAGGTTGTGCTTTGTCTGCTAGTTGTGACATAAATCTCGTTATGGATTGGAGTCTTCCTTGCAGTGTCCTCATTTGACTAATATTGCATGGAGGTGATATTTCAAGTATAGCTTTTACTTTTTCAGGGTCCACCTCAATTCCTTTTGTTGATACAATAAACCCTAGGAGCTTCTCTGATTGGACTCCAAAGGCACATTTCTTTGGATTAAGCCTTAGTTGAAATTGTTCCATGTGATCTAGTATCTTTCTTAGGTCTTCAATATGAGTAGTCCTTGTTTTTTACTTGGCTAAGGTATCGTCCATGTAATCTTTCATGTTTTTATGTATCGTATTTTGGAATATGGTTGTCATAGCTCTTTGGTATGTAGCGCCAGCATTCTTTAATCCAAATGGCATGACGTTCCAACAAAATTTTCCCCATGCACATGTGAATGTTGTCTTCTTTTCATCCTCAGGAGCAATATTAATCTATTTATAGCCTGAGAATCCATCCATTAGTGAGTACGTCTGATAGCCTGTTGGTAGATCTATAATCATATCAATGTTCGGAAGTGGGAAATCATCTTTAGGACATGCTTTGTTTAAGTCTCTAATGTCTGTGTAGATCCTAATAGATTTATCTATTTTAGACATTGGTACCACATTAGAAATCCATCCTCCGTAAGCGATGACTCTTATGAATCCAACTTTTAATAGTTTTTCTAGCTCTACTTTTACTAGTAATGCAACATGATGATGCATCTTTCTTAATTTTTGTTTCACAAGTTTGATTCCATGAGCTATAGATAAATGATGCATTATTAATTCAAGATCAAGTCCAGGCATATCAGTGTAAGACCATGCAAAGTTGATCTTTTTCTCTTTCAGGAACTCAGTGAATTGTATCTTTTCCTCTTCTGATAAGGATTGTCCCAAGTGAACAAATTGGGGAGCTTCTGTTATTCCCAAGTTAATTAGTTGCGTCGGTTCTATCAAAATTGAAGATCTTTCTTGAAAGTGCTCAAGGAGGATATCAAGAATCTCATCTTTTTGCGTCTCTGAGAAGTTTTCACCATTAGATACGTCTTTTATTTTTATTTTTTTAGAATATGATACTGCCAAAACATGGTTTTCACCATCAATTCTTTTCTTCTTTTTATTTTTCAATTTGTGACTAAGAAACTTGATATCCTCCTCTGATATGTTCACACTCCTTGTATTGGTGGAAGAAGGATAAGGTTCACAATCATTTAGATAACAAGCCAAAGTGTAGTCATTGGGAAAGTTCATGATAGGAGTAGGATCTGAATTAGTATAATCAATTAAGTCAGGGTTTATTAAGGATAATGATTTGGAGTTTGGTAAGGACAACATCGCGTCAACATCAAAACTATTAACTGACAAGACATGTTCTGTTAAGTAAGCTTCTATAGTGTTTAGATCATTAAGAGTCGAATCGTCATTAATAGGGTCATTATTAGTAATATGTAAACCTAACTCTAGCAACTCATCAGTTGAGATTTCTTCTTCTTCTCTCATCAAATTGGAACTCATAGCTTGTATCCTTTAAATGTCCTCTAGACCTAGTAAAACACCAGTATCTCCATAAAAAATCCTAGGCAGTGGTATCTCATCTGATGCGTGAACAACAGCAGTGTTAGGGGAAGTGTTAGAACTCTCTCCTCTCTCTAATAGAGATGCAAATTTTTGAATCAAATATACCTCAATGTCCATAGTAGCATCAGACAGGTTATCCCATTCATAATCATGTGATTCTGTTATTTCATCATCAGTAATGTTTAGAAACTAAACAATAGTTACCTGATGTACCCTATTAGCCACTTGTAGATCAAAGTGAGGTAAATCTAGGAAATGTGAAATTGTGACCAACTGCCCATAGTTAGGATGTATATCTTGTTGTTGGGGTATTTCTTCAGGAGTTTCTTCTATCATTGGGACTTCTGGAGAGTCTTCTATTGTTTCCTCTACTTCTTGGATAGTATCTTGTGTCAATATTAAAGGAACATGAGTCTCTTGTTGTGCTACAAAAGTAGGTACATAAATTTCTCCTTGATATTCGGGATACTCTGTACCAATATGTAATAATCTCTCATAGGTCCATGGTTCTAATTTTGGTTCTTCTTCTTCATCGTCACTTCCTTCATCAATGATTGGAGCATCTCTCGAAGTAGGGTTTTCAGAATTGTTATTGAAACCTAATCCTATTTTGTCTTTGGTGTTTCTGAATTACATGTGTATAGGTTCAACAAGACCTTTTCCTTTATCTCTTAAAGGTCCCCTCCCTTTATATCCCATATATTTGAGAAGATCATATCCTTTACCATACTTTTCTAGGGTTATCTCCACATGTTTTACCTCATTTTCTTTTGGTTCTCCTTTGTATAGCCAAGCCAAGATTGCTTTACCTTCTTTTTCATCTTCTTGAGAAGTAGAGGCTCTAACCATACCAGTTTCTTTATGAATGTCTTGTTCTTTCGATGTTGTAGGTGTGAAAGATGAGGATGGTTTCCCATAAGATCTTGGAGACACAGGAAGTTCTGTCAATGACGAAGTCATGTTTAGCTTGTATTCTCCCATACTGGTTTCCTCAAGTTTTAGTGTCTTTCCAAAGCTTCTCATCACCATGTATTTAGATGTTTCAGGTACAGATTCTTTTGGGACTTCCTTATTATGAGGAACCATACTATCTGCTTTGACATTGTTACAAGTATAACTTGAATATGTAGGAATTGTTACTTCCACCCCATTATGTGGGAATTTGATGCATTGGTGGTAAGTGGATGGTACTACTTTCATTTCATGTATCCAAGGTCTCCCTAGTAAAATTTTATAGGCCAATGGTAGATCTAGAACTTGACAAATCACATTCGTTCAATTGGTCTTATTCTAATTGGTAGAACAATGAGTCCTTTGGATGATCTCTCTTCTTCATCGTAAGCTTTGATAGTTATCTTACTCCTTGAGTCAATGGTTTGTTCTGAAAGTCCCAACTTATTTATTAGATTGAGAGTGCATATGTTCAATCCTGCGCCTCCATCTGTCAATACACGCCTGACACAAGATTTGTGAATCAAGACTTCAATGTGTAGGGGTTGGTTATGTGGATGAGTTAATAATTTGTCATCTTCTTCTAAAAAGGATAGGTAACGTGGAGCTAAGATATGATTAACCATTGCATGGAACTTGTCTACATCAATGACTTTTGGAACATTTGCAGAATGTAGGACTTGTTCAAGAACTTCCCTATGCACTAAAGAGATCTTTAGTAGCTCAAATATAGAAATTTGAGTTGAGGTTCTTTGTAGTTGATCTACCAAGTTATAATTTGTAGATGGAATGGTAACTGTTTGTCTTGTTGTTGCTGGTTTGGGAACTATGACAATAGGTACTTTGGAGGATGTCACTTGTTTGGACGAGGATTGCACTCCTTTGATTGTGACTTGTGCTTGGCTTTGAGTCACCGTGTTTGATTGTGTGGATGTGTCTTTAGCACCTATAATAGTGACCACATTGATTGATTCACTTTTAATGTCCAATATGTTGATCACATTGTTGTTATTAGAGTAGGTGTAATTTAGTTCATTTCCTTTTCCTTTAAAAGCTTCCCCTTTTTTTGTAGTTATGGAACGGTTTTTTAAATTTTGTATGGTCTTTGTTAGTGGTATGTCCTTCCACTTTGATCTTGCCTCCTTTGATAAGGTCCTGAATAACGTGTTTAAGCTTAACACAATTATTAGTCTTATGTCCCTTGTTTTTATGAAAGACACAATAAGAATTTCCATCCCACCATCTTGGTTTAACTTCGGGTTCCCAAGGTTTTGAATCGGGGATTGTGAGGACTTTATTATCCAAGAGTGTATTCAAAATTGTCTCAAGAGGTTCTCCCAATGGAGTGAATGTTATTTGAGGTCTATTACATGATTTTCTCTTGTTATTCTCATTGTTTTCTCTTGGTATTGTGGTTGTTACCTTAGCTTCTTTGTTTTCTTGTAAGATGTTCGTTAGATTGAACACTGTTGGTTTAGGATTAGCATTGGATGTGTCTACCACTCCATCATTAACAACCTTCTTGTTTTGTTTCCACAACTTAGGCTTGTTGTTTTTGTAGTTGGTAGATTTGTTATCACTTTGGAGTGTGATTTCTCCTTTCTTAACCATGACATCTTCAGCACGGATGGCATTCTTGATTATCCTATCAAAGCTCGGTGAATCTTACATTTGCAATGCATAGTTCATTTTGGGTACCATGTTGTTAATAAAGATTTCCATGTTTTCTGATTCAGGTATTGCTCTTGAGTCCTAGCAAAGATTTTCCTCCACCTTTGTAAAAAGTGTGCAAAGGATTCACCGGTTCGTTTCTTTGTGTTACATAAGTCCATCATGGTTATGTTATGATGTATATTATAGGAGTAATGTTGAACAAAATGTTGAATTAACTCCTCAAAAGGCTTCACACTTGGTGTGAGTTTGGAGAGCCACTCCATAGCATTTCCACCTAAACTTCCTGAAAATATCCTCATTAGGTATGTAGGTTCATGCATGTACTCAATGCTTAGAGCACAAAACTCTCTCACATGGTCATGTGGATCAGTTTCTCCCATGTACTTGTCATATTTTGGTCTTGCCATGTTGGGAGGAAATGGAACCATGTTGATACTCTTGTCAAAAGAGAATGGACATATGTGGTCCAAAGAGTATTTTTTTGTTGGTTTGACTTTTTCTTGCTCGAGTGTTGCAAGTTCGGCTTGCATAAAGGTCAATTGTTTGGTGAGAATAGAAATAGGTGTAGGTACATCTTTTTTCCTTTAGTCTTTCAACGTCATAATATTTAGGGAGTTTGACTCCAAGAGATGCTAGATGTAGGAATTACTTCTCCTTGTCTTCACCAATGATTCTTTTCAATGTCCTTTAGAATTTTCTACTTTGTCTAAGCTTGTTGTACTCTTCCTCAAGTACATATCCGTCACTGTCCAAGTCAAACAAAGGATGGGTGATATGTTCTTCTTCTTTGCTACTACTGTCTTGATCTTTTTGGTTTTTTGTATTGTTGTATTCCTCAAAAGCTCTACTCCATTCTTGATAAGGAGCGCCCATTGCAGGTGTCTTAATTGAATACGAGATTACAAGATGTCTCTCCTTGATGATATTGTAGTAATATAGGAGGTACTTCTGATTCGTCATCAAGATACTTGTTGCGTCTTGTGTTAACCATGAAAGTTGGATCTCAACTTTGTCAAAGTTTTCCAATAGTGTCAAATAGAGTCTCAAATTGTCTAAGTAAGTTTGTCCAAGTAGAAGTTTGTTTTTGTTTGGTGGAAGTGAATGACTCCAGCGTCAAAGGGTTAGAATGTCCTGATAGTGAGCTGGGAATCAAGAGGTTTTGATATATGAAAAGACCACATGTTTTGAGACCAATTATGAGAGTCCAAGAGGACATGCAAGGTAGACTCCTAATAAAGTTTGTAAAACAGCAACAGGTGGACCAACAAGAGCAACAGGACCAGACTGAAGAGCCAAAAGAGTATCCAAAAGTACTAAATTTCTCTAAGAAACACGTGTGTAAGGGCCCACTGTCCTAGATGTGACTCCCTAAATGTGAGGCTTGATTTACCAGATGCGATCTTTTGCATTACCAAATGTGAGCTTTGATTTACTAGATGCGATCAAGTTTCCTACATGCGAGCCATGAATGACCAGAAGTGATGAAATACCCTAGATGTGAGAAAGTGCAACCAGATGCAAGCTAAGACTGACAAAAAATGAGCCTCTGATGGTTTTGAGATTTTTGTCAAATTTGTCTTGAAATGTGTGAAGTTTCTTTGACAAGAGAGGTTTTCCTCTACTTTCTAGTGAGTTATAAACAACAGGTATGTCAGGGAATGAAATTTATTACTTGTTTTTGGAGTTATCTTTTTAGCAAGTCTTTTGGACACATCAAGCAATGTTCTTTTGTTAAGGGTGATCAAACAATTTCCCTATTCCCTAGATTATAAGCATAGAATGAAAATCTTTGCTTGTAGACTCAAGTATACACCCACATGCTAATTAGAATATGACCATCACCAAGCACATAATGGCTCCAGTCATGATGTCGTATTAGCCGACTTCAAACTCAAGTGAGGGCACAAAATGACGAGTATTTTGGGGCAATTACTATATGCCTTGTGCAAAGATTATCACCCTTTCAGTGATAAATCGGGTTTGTTTGACTACAAGTGTTTATTATGTTGGGGCATCCATTCGCAATTGTCTCCCATAGAATTGCACAAGGAAAAATTGAGGTGTATATCCCTATGAGTACTCAAATGTGTGTAGTCTCACAAGAAAGATTCAAGAGGCTCCGCTCTACACACACTCAAGCATGTTCAAGGAATGATGTCAAAATTCCAAGAACAAAATCGACTACATTTTTCAAGGCTTTGGCCTACAAGGAAGCATATTGATTTTAGTGAGTTAGAAGGGTTGGCATAAACTTGTCCTCACTTGGATCGTCCCGAGAGATTTTTTCCTCAACCGATAGGCCCTCTAATGTTTTTAAAAGCAATGAAAAGGATTGGCGAGCTTAGGAGTCTAGATTTATAACTCTTCAAAAGAAGAAGAGTGTACTCTCCTATTCCATGTCATTTTCTCCCACAAACACACCAAACAAGTTCATTTCCTCAAACTACTTCACTCAAAACTCAATCTCCCATGACGAGTCTTTGATTCTTCCACTTGGAAAGAAGAGCAAATCCTCTAGTGAGATTAAGTAGAAAGTTTAAGTTTGACTTTAAGTTCCTATTTTAAGAAAGCACAAATCATTTGGAAAGCAAATTTGTGTTGTTCAATTTCCCCAAATTAAGTTATTTTCTTATTCATTTACTTTTCCCAAAATTAGACAATGAGTGTTTGCTTTGTTCAAATTTTCCACAAGATTTAGTGCTTTAATTGTTCAATTACTATCCCAAAAGAATTATACAATTGAAATTGTTCATTTAACCACAAGATTTAGTGCTTTGATTGTTCAATTAATATATCAAAAGAATTAAACAATGTGAGTTTGCTTTGTTCAATTTACTTTGAATTCCTCTCAAATCTTAAATTGAATTTTGAGTTTCTGATTTTCCTTAAAGGAAAAGAGCTTAATCCTCTAGTCAATTTAGTAAGTGGTGGAAAATGTAATTAGTTTTAAATATTTGAACAAATGAAATCAAATTGAACAATTCTACAATTTGCAAACCACAAGTTAGTAGTTACTTTCCACCTCTTTGAGAAAAAAGTCTCTGACAACAACCTGCAATCAAAAGTTAGGCTGTTTAAAGGATAGAAACAAACAAGGTCACAAGATTAGTGGTTAGACATTAAATTTTGCAAATCAAATAACCAGATGTGATTGCCTTTCCTAGATGCGAGCCTAGATATCCTATATGCGAGGCCCTTTCTTGAATGTGATGCTTTGCACAAAAGGTGATGCTGAATCTTACCAGATACGATATGTTACCAGATGTGATATAGAATTCACCAGATGTGAGTTTAGAAACCTAGGATGCGATATGATTTCCCGTATGCGAGGCCCTTTCCCGAATGCGAGCCTTGATCAACTAAAGGCGACTCTGAACCTAGTAACAAAGAACCAAAATCAGTCAAAAATGATTAGAAAATGAGGTAAAATTTGAGGATCTACCCCACGGTGGGCACCAGAAATGTGTGTGTATTTTGTGGATCTGCTAGCTACAATACAACAATTCAATATGTCATTGCATCAGTGAAATAACATGAAATATCAAAAGAAAAGCACATATATATCACCAAAATTGACATATTTCTCCCTATCTAAGAAGAGTATGAAATATGCTATAATTGCCTTCAGATTATGCATAAATTAGTGACAACATCATGCTTAGAATGAAAGATTTAATCTAAATGCAAGCTAAAATACTCAATCAAAGTTCATTTTAGAGCTCCAATTGAAATATTATAACAATGCTAAATGTTAGAGCTAAAATGCAATAAGAAATCTCTAAGAATATGAGCAACATAAGTTTGCAAATGAATTCTAAAATTAGGGGCAACATAAGAATTCTTTCAATAATTAAGGAATTAGGGGCCTATTGAGCTCAAAATTCATTCCATTTATAGAAGAATTTGAGGAATGAGAGGTTAGGATTGAAAGTTGAAGAGAGGTGAAGATTGAATCTTCGGTGATCCATGTGAGGTGATCCAAGTGATTTAACTCCCATTGGCTAAGGAATTGACTTTCCCTTTTGCAAGTGAGGAGTTGTAATTAGGATTTATTTTATTCTTTTAATTAATTACTTTAGCCATGTATTTGATTGTTTTTGATTTAATTGATTTGATTTAGTTGGCTAAGGCAATTAATGTAATTTAGTGATAAGATCACTTAGGATATTACATTTGATTTAAATGAATTATGCCAATTAATTGAAGAATTGTCTTGACATATTAGGGGTATGATCACACTTAGGGAAAATAGGGTCTATGCTCAGAGCAGACCAAATTAGGGTGGTTACAGTAAGAACAATGATAAAAACACTGTTATTTATGTTCAAGAAAATATTATAAGGGCTAAGTAATTAGATTTGTAAGCATTCTGGAGTGTATTCTAATTCAACTACTATACTTTCAATGCAAAGATTAGTAAAAGGAAATCTATTATATATATATATATAAATATATGTGTGTGTGTGTGTCAAAAAATGAATATGTCGTCTCTATTTCGACGGCCTGAAACTAGATCAACGAACTGCTTCGATTGGAATGTCACAATCTCAACGCATTATGATGTCTCTATTTCGACGATGATGACAATGATAAAAAAATTACTTCGACCGGAATGCCACAGTATCAATGCATTCTGAAGTCGATATTTTGACGACAATGAAAATGATCAACAAACTATTTCAACCGGAATGCCACAGTCTCAACGCATTCTGAAGTCGATAGTTTGACGACGATGACAATGATCAATGAACTGTTTCGACTGGAATGCCACAGTCTCAATGCATACTAAAGTCGATAGTTCGACGACGATGACAATGATCAACGAACTACTTCGACCAAAATGCCACAGTCTCAACACATTCTGAAGTCGATAGTTCGACGATAATGACAATGATCAACGAACTATTTTGACCAGAATGCCACAGTCTCAACGCATTCTCAAGTCGAAAGTTTGATGACAATGACAATGATCAACGGACTGTATCGACCGGAATGTCCACAGTCTCAACACATTATACAATCAATCATTCGACCACTATTACTGTCGATATTTTGACACAACTATTTTTGGGTCGCTTAATCGATGAAAAAACTCCGACGACAATAGTGGTCGTTTGGTCGACCAACCTGCATCGAAAAATTGACCAACTCGCGTTGAAAATATGGCCAAAATTTACTAGAGAGTCCACCACACAAAGCCACGTAAACATGAACCTCCAAGAAATAGCATATACCAAAGAGATGTATCTTGTAAATCATGTCACATAACATGTCCTTCGACCAATATCTTGAAGTATTGAGGGCCATGTTAAGCTAGATTACCTTCACAACTCTGACTAAAAAAATCTTAACAACAACACCCAACCATTCAATCTCATAGATCAAACAAACATATGTATCTCATATAACCAACATAGATGTAACTCTCTAAATTGAAAGAAGTTAAAATTCAAGTCCATTCCCAAACTAATAATAAAGACCAATAACATCTCAAAAGAAGATTATATTCCCCAATGAGAAAATTATAATCCCAAGAGCACTTGTATCATGCCAAAATTCTAATGCATAATCAAGATCCACCATGACACAATACCAAACATCCTCTCAACTAAAGATCACCTATCAAAATTGACAAGTCATATTTTGAGACCTCAACGAAAAAACTGCAAGAGCTCTTGACTACTAACTAAGATGTCAAAATCTCCAATCACATGCAAAGAACTATCTCCTATAAATGAAAGTCAAATAACACTCACTAACTCCTATATATATGCTACTCGTACCTTAAATATCACCGAAGTCAACTCATAAAGCTAGCTATATCACCCAGGCTAGCTTGATTACACAAGCAAAACTAGTTAAATGATTACACAAGCTATAAGTTGGCTACACATGTCCAATTATAATTATTGGGTAAAGGGTATATAAGTTACAATCGACATATCCATTGCATCATGCTAATAATTTTTCCATACAATATTAAGATGCAGTGCCATGGAGTAGGGTATCTTGAAAAAATTAAGTGGGTGGCTCTAAGATTTTTTGGAGTATTTAAAATAGGTGGTCCCATGATTTTTTTTGTACAACTTAAGTTTAATTGTTCAGGCTCCAAAATTTAGGGATGCTAGTGGTCTCACGAATTACCTTATTTAGCATAGTCAATTCAAAGATTAAAAAAAATTGATTGACTTGAATCTATAAATTCTAGACGATTGACAAGTGGCAAAAAAATTCTTAAGTTGGCAGAAGGAATTTTTGGCTCTATCTCACATACACTTAATTGAAATTATATGTGGACAAAACAACTACACAAGAAAAAAACATACTACGTTAAAAAAATTAGTTTCCCATATGGCAACATGACGAAAACGTTTATTTGAGATCTGTGATCAAGGGAAAGGCTAAAATTTTATTTGCACAATTGAGGACTAGCTCTCATCATATAAGATACGAAACTGGTACATGGAAGGTGCCCAAAGAAGAATGAGAAGAAAAGACTTACACGAGTGTGCAACGTGTGATGATATTCTCAATAAGATTGAAAACAACTTAAAAGTAGATAATGAGTATCTAGATATTCTCTATTATGCTCTAGATATGATTAATACGTTGTTAATACGTATCTAGTGTGTTGTGAATTGTACCACTGCTGCTGCTTTCTATCACAAACTTAACAATAGATAACACAAATGAGCTTTTTGAAGAGACACACCTTCACAAAATAGCTAGTTTCTTACTCAAGATTCATAATAGAAGAGCCAACACGAAAAAGAAGTTGAAAACATATTAGATAATTAGATGTATCTTAACCCTTCATTAAAATATTTTCATTCATTCATTTAAAAAGAAAATTTATTTATAATAAAATAAATTTTAATTATTTCTCTAAACATTTTTTCACTCTGTGTAGCCTCCTTCTCCATAAATATAAGGCACTATCTATGGGGTAGGAAATTTGCACCTTAGTAAACAAAATATGTTAACAACATGTGTGTTAGTCTATTGTATTTGTTTGCAAATTAGTGACACACGCAATAGACTAACACACATGTTGTTAATATATTGTGTTAACAACATATTTTGTTTACTAAGGTGCAAATTTCCTGCCTTATAGAAAGTGCCTAAATATAATTCCTAAAACCCATAATAAGACGAGAGTTGAAAATCTTAAGAGGTGTCAAATTTAGCCTGGCTAACTCGTGCTTAAATAGAAGGAGAAGAACAAAACAAATGAAAAATATAAAATAGAGAGCAAAATATATAGGTAGAAAAAAATAGAGAGACAAATCCAAACTCTGGCACGAAACCCGCCCACTGATTGTCGTAATAAAAGCGGTCCCTTGAAATTCGAACAAAATCCAATTGTTTTCTCCATCGACGCTCCAGATTACGCCAACCTGGCAATCCGCATCTAAATATCTCCACCAATCACATTACAGAAGAGCCGTATTATATATTAATCTCTCAAACCTCTTAACACTATCAGTTGTATTGAACAATCTATTGTTAAGAGGGGGAACTTGAAACATTCAACAATGGCGCCCAGAGCAGAGAAAAAGCCCGCGGAGAAAAAACCAGTGGAAAAGGTCGTGGAGGAGAAAAAAGTTGCAGAGAAAGCTCCCAAGCCCAAGGCAGAAAAGAAGCTCCCCAAGGGAGGAGGAGAAGATAAGAAGAAAAAGAAGGCGAAACGCAATGTTGAAACTTACAAGATCTACATTTTCAAGGTGCTGAAGCAGGTTCATCCTGATATTGGAATTTCTAGCAAGGCTATGGGGATTATGAACTCTTTCATCAACGATATTTTCGAGAAGCTTGCTCAGGAGGCTTCGAAGCTGGCTCGGTACAACAAGAAGCCTACTGTTACTTCCAGGGAGATCCAGACGGCTGTGCGTCTTGTCTTGCCTGGAGAGCTTGCAAAGCATGCCGTTTCTGAGGGCACGAAGGCTGTTACTAAGTTTACCAACGCTTAAGAGGGTTTGGCCTGGATTGCCGCTTTTTGTTGGCCTTGTACATCGTTTTAAGGGTTGTATTTTGGTATTATTGACTATTTGGAGAATTTTCTGGTAATTTTAGGTATTTTCTGACTTGTAAAATGAGAGGCTCTGGTCTAGTTTGACCTGTTCTTGCCCCTCTTTCTTTCTTCTCTGTAAAGAAATAACTTATTTCTAAACGTTTTTGCCTTTTCTGTGATGGATGTGTGGCTGCTTCAGAGTTTAGTATGCATACATTCTGTAAAGAAATAACTTATTTCTAAATATTTTTGTCTTTTCTGTGATGGATGCTTGGCTGCTTCGTAGTTCAGTATGCATACATTCTGTAAAGAAATAACTTATTTCTAAATGTTTTTCCATTTTCTGTGATGGATGCTTGGCCGCTTCATAGTTCAGTAAGCATACATTCTGGATTAAAATGAATGTTTTATGTAGAGAGAGAATTTTTTTCCCCTGAAATGAATGGAAGGTTTAAATTTTGAGCTTTTAAAATGCAGCAATCCTGATGTGAATTTAACGGCGAAAACAGAAATCAGGGGAATATTGAATTTTAGAGACGTGTTTCAGTAATTTTTCTGAAGTGTTTTGAAATGTTGCTTTTGTTCATTGCATCTTCAGGAAAAACATAAAGTACGATCTTAATCACCAGTTAAACAAAATATTTTTATGCTGTCAAATTCTGAAGACTCAATGAACTTTCTTGTCACGGATTGTAGAGTATGACCTGAAATTGTGAATGAAACAAGATGCCTAATGCGCTGTCAAATTCAAGAGATTTCGAAGTCTTCAAGAATAAAGACGTGAAAGTTAATGCTTTTAATATGTAAGTCGTGAAATTTAATGTCTTTCAACGGATGAGGTTCTTGAAAAAAGAACTAATGTAGGTTATGTTTTGGATTACAGTGTAGCATATACTAATTTTTCTCTTTGTATTGTACTTTGAGTAGCCACTAACATTGAATTGAAACATAACAATTGAGCCCAAATATCTGAAATAGTGGAATAACAAGCATAATCCATGATCCACCCCGCCTTGTAAACAATCTCGTTGGTTTATTTGCTTCTTTTGAAATCAAATCTCTTGAAATGTTTTTTTAAGAGCGCTGGTAGCGATCACTCCTAAACCTTCTACAGCTTTATTTGCAATTCTGTACATGATGACTGAATGAAGATAGGCGAATAATCTTCTCTTCAAAACAAAGGTAGGGAAGGTTGTGTCAGATTGCTCTAAATGAAGAAAAGTGAGTATCTTCTCTTACAATGAAAAGATTGAAATGAATGAATGATTTTGACGATTTCTAGCAGATTCTTTAAGGAATCAAAGGAACACACAACCCTAATCAATTTTCATAATATTTTTCAATTCTGATTTTCTTTCATGAAAGAAAAAGGAAGGTAAAGGTAGGGAATCAGATCTGCCAAATGTAGAAAAGTGAAGTCTCTGGAATGGAAATTATGGTAGGTAGTAATGGTTGAACATTCTACTATGTTTTATTGAAAAAAGTTGTATGTGTAGTATTTATATAGGTCTAGGATAGGGTAGATAATCTGTACAAATTGCTAGTACTTGATTTAGTTAACCTTAATGATAGGTTGATAGTGATCATTGACATTTTGAATTGATTTATAGTCACTATCACTTCTCTTTTTACTTAAATTAGTATCACTTTCTAATTAAAAAAATATCTACAAGGGCATGTTCTTTTGGGGCTGCTTAGCTTATTTTGGCTAGTAGTGTCTACTCAACTTTTTTAAGGAGATATATATGTGAAGTTGGTGGCCCCATTTATTTTAAGCAAAAAACTTGAAATTTGGATTAATTAATTGAAAAAAAGAAAAGAGAGATATGTGCTTATTTCTACCCCCTCTTTTCCCACAGTTTATTTTTTAATTTTTAAATAATAGCTGCTCTATTAAAACAACAGAAGATTTTAAATTATCATTTTTCAGATTTTAAAATTTCCATGACAACATTTAACTGCTTAAATTTAAGCACAAAATGTACTTAAGCAGCTACATGAGAACATGAGGTAACTCTTCTCTTTATAATTAAACTACTATCACTTTCTAATTGAAAAAGAAAGAATTATAACTAGTCTCATGAGGTAACTCATCTTTATAATTAAATTACTATCACTTTCTAATTGAAAAAGAAGGAATTATAACTAGTCTTTCTAAGTCCTTTGTACAAGTCTTTATACTTTTGTTTTTTAGAACAATTTTTGAATGAAGTCTAGTTTTTGTCTATATTAAATGTATTAGAAAAGGTGAAATTTTATTGGGTGTAAAATCTGATTTTGACATTTTGAGATTGTTAGTAATTAATTAATTAATTTTTTTTTGATCTATAACATATGATTTATATTAATATTCAAAGAGATAATTACATGAAGATTTTACAACCAGCATGCTAGCTATTTTACTCTCATTTTTAAACGTCTATTGCCCTAACAATCTTTTTCTAAAAATAGGGCATTTCTTGAGATTTTACTGTTATCACAACCTATTCTATACTTTTGGATGAATCTATTTGTCTCCTCTTCAAATTTTTAGGTGCTCCATTCTTGAGCATTTACCAATTTCTACACACCATCCTTCGTCTAACAAATGCATCAAAACTTTATCCTGCTTATGTCCATCTTCCATTTTCAAAATTCAAAATTGCCCTATTTTGGGGCCTGTCATTCTTCGACCACCTTCTTTCCTCTACTTGGGCCCCTTTTCATCCTCGACACTTACACAAAAAGTGCATGTTGCCTTTCTTCCACCCAGGTTTTAGGTTTTAGCCTTCTCCATGACCTCTTTTAGTCTTTTCCATTTGCCCCCAATATTTGTTTGGTAGGCAAATTTATCCACTTTTCCCCACCACCATAGGAACAACACTGCCATATTCATTTCCATCTTTTGTATCCTTAATACATTCATTGTACTTGAAACGTACCCTTGGTTCAACCCATTCGAGAACCGAATCTAGGCCTAGAAGCAACTCATTATCAAACATGAACTCCACCAGAAGCTTCACATCTTGTTCCTTCTCTCCAAGTTGCAGTGCCCACACAATTATCATAGATATCACATCCACATTGGACCTCCTCTTTACTTTCCATTCTTGAAATTGGCTACCTAAAACCTCCATTACAGCCAACGCAATCTCCTCTTTCCTTCACATTAAGCAAGCCCATCATTCTATCTTTACTGACAGTGCCTTCGAAGGACTTTTGTTGCTTTCGAGTGCGCACAAAAAAGGTAGCCTCCATTCTCTGCTTTGATTTTTAATTTCTCTCTGCTCTGTGTAATTTGTGAGGAGAGAAATGATGTAGACACTTTGTAGTGAATGCAGACTTAATTCCCACTTGAAATGGATTTCTCGGGGAAACTGAGTATCTTTTCGCAACCTGTCATCACCATTCTATCTCATCATTTCTAAAAAGGCGCTGTCACCTTTATTTGCTTCTTTTGACTGATCATTTAATGCACTTAAATGCTATCCCATCTGAAATCATAATCACAAAATTTGTAGATTGTCACAATCCAGCTGACATCATCCAAAGTGCATTTTGCTTATGAAGAAATCCACCTCATCAATGGTTAGAAATATAAAAAGACAGTTTGAAAAGAGCTCGCACCCGAGCCAAGGCGCCACCATGAACACTTCATTAATATCACAAGTCTAATTGTAACTCCCCTCCCGTGAAGTTTCATAATGAATTTCATTGAAGTTAGCCAGGTTGATAGCCCACTTTGACAATTTGTCTGCCTCCTTGTTACTTTCGTGCCTTATGTGGCTAATTTTAAAATCTTCAAAGGATTGCAAAAGTGTGTTGATTTCAGTCACAATGCTCATCAGTCGCCAAGTATGAACAACACCGTTTTGAATTGCATTCACAATCACTTGTGAATCGCCCTCCAGATGTAGTTTCTTAATATGTAGTTTCAAGCCTAATTGAATTGCAAGAAGAGCCGCTCGAACTTCTGCCAAATTGTTCATCCCTTCATTTAGCTTTTGAGCAGCTATGACCAAGATCTCACCCTTCCAATCTCGAGCAATAGCCCCAGCGTCCGAGGGTCCGTGGTTTCCCTTTGAAGCCCCATCAAAGTTAATTTTTGTCCACTCCCTGTCAAGTTTCTCCCAATCTACCACCTTATCTATAATGTCTGCATTCTTTGCACATCCTAGACTGCCTGATTGGATCTTCAAGCATGACCACTCAACATGAAGCCTTCTATCACTTGTTGTGTAGGCCAATGTACCCCTCCGATTGAACAGTGTTTTTTTCATTACTTCCTCTATTGAGGCGATAATTCTACTCTGAACTCTCTCCACTAATTCTTTTTTCCCATGATAGATTCTCCTATTTCTTTCCTTCCAGATTTCCCATATAATGATTGAAGGGCTCAGGTTCCATAAAGGAGACGTAACCGATGGTTTAGCTAAAGTAGGCCAACACTCAAAGACCCCTAATAATGTCCTAGGCATTGGACATATCCATTGGAATTTATTTTTAATAGTCTGCCATCACTCACTAGCAAAGGGGCATTGCAATAAAAGATGATCAACATCTTCTATGGCAGAGTGACACAACACACATCTGATTGGCCCATAGGAGCCAAATATTTTCTTTCTTTCTGTTGTCAAAATTCTTCCTTGCACTGCAATCCATGTAAAGACTCCCACCTTAGGGAGGCAGTGTTTGTTCCAGCACAACTTGATTGGTCATCCCCAATTATCCTCTCCAAGTTCAGAGATTCTATAGCCCAACTTCACAGAATAAGATCCATTGGAAGCAACACACCATATTAAACTGTCTGCAGTCCCAGATAGTCTCACACTTCTCAATTGAAATATCATCCCCATAATTTCTTTATGTTGATCAGATAACCCCGAAGAGGCTAAGCTCTTCCATGACCATTGGGGTCCTAAAGGGGTTTCACTTACCTCCATATAATCTGAGACTTTCTCTCCCCATTGAGCATTCAAAATTCTACTAACCTCCACATATCTATCATCATTTTTAGTGGTTCCAAACTGTTCCATGAATCTTTCCAGAAAGAGGCACATGTGTCATCCCTAATTTTCCAAGAAAGGTGATCCGTGATGATTCTTCTGCACTCCATCATAAAATTCCAGATGGCTTATCCCTTTGTGGGATTTCTTAGAGTAAAAAATCTTTCATTAGCAGTAGTGTCAAGATATTTAGCTTTCAAAATCTTCACCCACAATCTATGAGGATCCTTATATAAATTCCAAACCAATTTAGCACCAAGGGCTAAGTTCATTCTTCTCCAATTTTAACCCTGCTCCTCCTTTGTTTTTGTTATTGCATATTTTATCCCATGCCAGTAGTGGCCACTTATCTTCCTCACTATTGCCACTCCAAAAAATTTCCTCATCCTCTTTCCAATGAAACCTAAAACTTTATTTGGGATCTTAAGGCAGCTCGTAGAGTAGATGAGAATAGAAGATATAATAGTTTGCAAAAGGAGAATTCTTCCAGCCGAAGTTAACCACTTGCTTTTCCACCCTTCCATCATTTTAATACATTTGTCCATTAGGTCCTTCCAAAGACTTGGCTTACACAACCCAACAAAAAGTGGCACACCTAAATATTTCCCTGGAAGTTTGCCCTGTTTAATTTTCAGAATATTACAAAGCTACCTTTGGAGATTCAAATATGTGTTAACAAAATAAATCTATGATTTACTCTAGTTTACATGCTGACCCGAGGCAACACTGAAACTGTCTAAAGTTGATTTGATCACCCTCGCTTCCCTTGAAGTGGCATCACCCATTAGATAATTGTCATCCACAAATTGTAGGTGAGTAGTAGGCTCCAGCCCCGCTGCTATGGTAATACCTGTCCATACACCTTCACTTCTTTTGCTGGATATTAATCTCCCTAATGCATCTGCCATGATAATGAAAAGAAAATGAGAGAGAGGGTCCCCTTGTCGCAAACCCCGAGAAGTGTCAAAGAACCCCGACGGGCTCCCATTAACCAAAATGGAGATTCTAGGTGTATTAATGCAGCTTGAGATCCATTTTAACCATCCTTCCCCAAACCCAAACCTCCTTAGCACATCTAGTAAGAAAGATCTATTCACATGATCATAAGCCTTCTTGATGTCCAACTTTATCATCATTTTGGCCACCTTAGCTTGCCTAACTGTATGGATGGCTTCATGAGCAATAATAATACCTTCAAAAATGGATTGGTTTGGGGCAAACCCACTTTGCTCCAGAGATATTAATGTGTCAAGCAATGGTTTAACCTATTATAAATAACTTTTGGAATTACTTTGTAGGTCATATTACACAAAGCAATTGGCCTAAAATATCAAAGGATTGATTGTCCCCTTTCTTAGGAATTAAAGAGATGAAAGTGTTGTTGAAATCTTTAAGAATGAAGCCACCTTCCCTGGATTCTTCAACAACCTCCGACAAGACTTCACCCAGAATCTCCCATGTTTTTGGAAAGAAAAGGACAGGAAAGCCATCTGACCCTAGGGCTTTATCCCCCCCTTTCCATTTATTGCTCCCTTTACTTCCTCCTTCAAAATTGGGGCCATTAAAACATCATTTTGGGCTGCTGAGATTTTCTTTGGTATAAAATCCAAGAGGTCCTTTGATCCTCTTAACCTCTCTGTGTCGTTAACATATATATTCTGAAAACACTCCACAATAGTCTGATTAATTTGCTGATTGTTTGTAATTAAAACACCTTATGCATTCTTGATTGAAAAGATCTTGTTCCTTGCTCTCTTTACTTAAATAGATTTATGAAAAAACTGTGTTTCTATCCCCTTCTTGGAGCTAGGTTTCTCTCGATTTTTGCCTCCAAAAGGTCTCTTCCCTGGCCAAATTTTCTTTATAGTTTCTATGAAGCTCCTTCTCTTCCTCATAATTTTGTTCATTCATTCATTCCCTCAACAATGATTATATCATTAAGAGCAACTAATTTGTTTTCCATATTAAGCTTTTCTACAAAAATGTTTTTAAAGGAATCTCTATTCCAAATTTTCAATTGATCTTTTAAGAATTGTATCCTTTTGAAAAAAAAAAAAGACTTATTACCTTTCTAGACAGGGGTATTTTCCACCATTCCTCTATCATGGAAAAAAACTTGATATCCCGCATCCACATTGCTTCAAACTTGAAGGGAGATCTTTTAGGAGTGCAATCCTCTTAAATACTGCAACATATTGAGAAATGGTCAGACCCTGTAATGGGAAGAATATCCACGCTGCAAAGCCAATTGCTTTGATCCCACTGTCCATCTTGCATAAATCTATCCAATTTTTCAGCGATATTGAAGAATCCCTTCCTCCTATTAGTCCAAGTGAAGTGACCCAGTCTAAAATCTAGATCAATTAGCCCATTACTCATTACAAAATCAAAGAAATCTCTTTGATTGATTCTAGACCATCCTTTACCTCCTTTTTTCTCCGCAGGACTCACGATGGCATTAAAGTCCCCTCCAAGCAAGAATAGCTCATCTTTATTTAAAGTCAGAATCTCAGTGATGACTCTCCATAACTCCTTTTTGTCTAATGTGCTAGTATGGCCATATATGTTTATAACATAGAACTTGGATAAGAGCTATTTTGAAGAGATTTCCATCCATTGCTAGTTGCTAGACTATTTTAAGATTCGAATATCTAAAACACTTCTATTCCACAACACACATAGCCCCCTTGACACTCCTCTTGCATTTGAGAAATCCCCCTCCCATCCACTGAATTTTTTTTTGAAAACCTCTCTATCAATGTCTTTCACCTTTGTTTCTTACATTAACACAACATCAACCCTCGCCTGATCAAGCGAATCTTGTGAGGAGCATTGCAGCCCCTGACATTCCACAAAAGGATCCTCATTGTTGTTGGAAAAAGGCATAGCCCTTTCCCGATCTCAATAGTTTGGTTTGGTCTGCTGCACACCCTTCTAGTTCAAGTTTCTCCATGGTAGATCTCACCCTCCTTTTCCTTCTCTCCCCTAACCTCGGCTTACTAAGCCTTGAGTCTGATTGTTCTACCCCTCTTGGGTCCAAAATATTTGGGGTGGCAAAGACACCCAAATCATCTTCCTCCCCTTCATTACTTAGGTAACTGCACAGTGAGTCTCAATCTATTGGATTCCCCCCACTATCTCTGGTTTCTTTAAAAGACCCCTCTAGGTTCCTAATAAGGGATATTCTGTCATCATTTACTTTAGTTTCTTCTCCTTCCTTGACTATTGTTGCACTATTCTGTTCCTCTAGACTCACCTCGTGATCCTCATGTTGGGGATTTGATCCTCAGTTTCCTATTGTAAAGAGCCTGTCCTGTACTATTCTATCCCTGGAGGGGGTATGTATCGGGTATATCTTCAGATCCTCCTGAACTTTGTAAAGGAATGATTTCTTTGATAATTCATTGGGGTAATTTAGAATCTCTTAAGATTTGTTGTGCTTCCTGACTATTGAATAAAGATGCATCCTCCTGTTCCTCAAAACCTCTGCCCCTGCATTTATTTTGAGAGGGGCCAAATGGGGTCTCACACACCACTTGAGTGGAGATTTCCTTGAGGGATTCCTCTTTCCATAAATGTGATTCCCTCCAAAACCCTCTATCAATTTCCATCAATTTCCTACCCTCCCCTGATTGTTTCCTTTCAGCCGATCTCCATTTTTCATGCTTAAAAGCTTCCATTTCTATAGAAGCTGAATTAATGGGCATCATGTTTTCATTCAAGGTCATAATAGTGTTTTCCAGACGTTTATCCACTATGTATTTCCCTTTGTCCCTACATCCATCTTGGTTAGTAGCTTCATCATAGTTTTTTATTTCAGCTATCAGAGGTTGCCACCAATCACCATGTTCAATATGGATGATGATGTGTGAAGGCATTTCATAACGAGTTTGGTGCCACACAAGAATCCGTGGAGAGATATCATAGTTTTGTGGATTAACAACCTCCTCTATTTTCTCAAATTTCCCCAATGAGTCTCCCATAATCCTCAATGTTTCCTCACCCAGATATTCTTGTGGTAGGTTCTCCAGTTTGAACCGGACTAGGGTTTCTTTTGCTTGTTCCTTCTCTAGTTTTAAGTTTGCATTCCATTTCTTTAGGTAGATGCTCATTCCATCCATCATATATGGGCCATTCCCTAATATCCACTCTTTGTCATCCTTTGTGGAGCAGATGATCAGGTAAAAACCATTATAGATAGGTTTTAGAGAGATAAAAGAGCTCTGCCATTGAATCTCACACCATTGTTCAACCTTATTATAAGATGGCCAGGGGCCCATCCATTTAAGAAAAAAATATTTCTCCTCCAATAAATCCCTATTCTCAATCCACTAGGAGTTTTTAAGTCTAACTGTAGCATAAGAGGTAGCTACGTGGGTGTTGTCACTAACCTGTAGTGGGATGTCTATTTTTGGCCCTAAACTTTACTGAGATCCTCATTTTCCATTGCTTTCTTCCTTGAGAACTTCCTCTCAATATTTTGAAATTTGAATCCTTGCTTCATGGGTGTCAATCCAAATGATTTGCCCATAGATTTATTTATGTTCTCCCACCTCCTACCATTCTTCCTGTCCCCAACCCATCCAGTATTTTGTGTTATGTGGCTGGTTTGTGCATGGATTACATCGTGATATGAATCCTTCCTATTGGAAAGTGGTACATTTCTGGAGTGATACGATACATTGTCATTTACGGAAACACATTTTTACTGATGATCGCTTGAAGTTCTCTGGATATTCAGATAGCAAAATGACTAAGTACAATAAACATAAATACAAAGTATAGCAGTACAGTTTTGGGAAGCAAAGATACTATGATGCATAAGGACATGCGATATTAGAGGAAGACATTTTGGAGTATGTTTGCTTGAGTTTTTGTGATGATCACATAGAGTTACAATATCTTGAAGTCATGCGAAGACAGAGTAACAGGGATACATGGCAGGTGAACAGTCGTGATAATTGAGGGAGTATGATGTGGACTCCTAGAGTGCTAAGTTGGATTGTGATTGTTGATTATGTATTCTTTGGTAGTATATGGTCCCCGACTTTGTATTTACTCCTTGAGTATATATTAATTCTATTTTGTAATGTATTAGAGAGCCGAATGAATGATGTAATACATACATATATATATGAAGAGTTTTTGTAAAGCGAAGGAGAGAAGTGATGAGATGATATGAAGCATATGGAATCCATGGATGCATTGTGATGTAAGATAGATGCAAGCTATAAATGGAACTATCTAAGCATAGATGATGCTTGTAATGTTCACTAATGAAAAATGACTATAACATAACTATTTCTGATTGTAAGAGCAATGTGCTAAGTATACCTTTAATAGGGTTTTGTATTCCCCTAACAGGGAAATGTACTAATGTAATAATCATCTCCTAACAGGGTTAGGTATCCTAACCGGGACACTATATTTTTGGTGCATATTTGTGGGTACCATCCCCACCGAGGTTTTCCCTTGCCCACAATTTCCAAGACAATAATTCATGGTGTTATGAGTTATGTATTATGTGCTTATGTTCTTTTCATTTCAGTTTTTATATGGTTAAGTTGGAATTTATTAAGTTCATGTTTAAAGTGCTGTAATATTGATTCACCCCCCTCTTAGTATTACTTAATCCTAAAAATTGGTATCAGAGCTTTTGGCCCTTGGAAAGAAAGTTTATCAACTTAAGGGAGATCGAGATGAATTCTGAAAGCTTGGAAGAAAAATTTGAAGTAGCACTTGAAGATCTTGACAAAGCTAAAGCAGAGAATGGTGACCTGAAATTCAAATTGAGAAGAGCAGAGAGATTCATTAAGAAACTAAAAGAACAACTTGAACTTTCCAGAAGTCAGAGACAATATCTTATGGTTAAGATAAAAGAGGATTCAGAAAATGATAATTTAGATCAGATAATGCCGCTTGAGCAAGAGAAAAACACCTTAAAGCTTGATTATGAAACTACTTCACTACAACTGGCTAAAGAGATTCAACAAGAAAAATATTCTAAGAACAAAATTGAAGAAACCTTGAAGTATGCTAATATTCAGATAGGACAAATGAATACTGAACTTGAACACTACAAGAACAAGTATCTAGAATTAGGGAAATACAATCATATCATAAAAGGAGAACTTGTTGAGGAAAAGAATGATATTGAGAGACTTCACATGAGTAGTAACTTGATCGATAAACAAAGAGACAAATAGAAACCTAAAGGAGACATGAATGGTGTTGGCTTCAATGAAGCTGAATGTTCAAAGAATCAAGAAGAAGAATCTGATGCAAAGATTGATGGAGAAAGACCTACTTTTGAAGAACCTAAAGAACATATCAGACCTTTTAGAGGTAGATGTTTTGGTTGTAACAAGGTTGGACAGATGAAGAAAGATTGTGGAGGTAAAGCCCCTTTCAAACCTTTTTCTGGTTATTGCTTTAACTGTTATGCATATGGGCACAAGAAAGCAGAATGCGGGGAACCTGATCAATCTAGATACAAACAAGATTACATTAGTGAGGAGACAATAACTAAGACAACATGTTATAAATGTAATAACCTTGGGCACATTGCAAGGTATTATAAGTTGCAGGTTAATTAGAATAGATCACCTCCTATATGCTAAAAATGTAGCAATCCAAGGTATATATCAAAGTTTTGTACGTACAATAGAACTGACAACAGAAGAGGATCACCTCCTATGGTTATAAAGAAGAATATTGGTGATACTGGTAAGAGTGTTGTAGAGTACATAAGTGAATTTGAGAGTTGTTTCAAGAAACATAAGATATCAACAGTAATAAGGTATGGAAGGTAAAAGAGTCTAGTGAGGAAAAGGTTTAGGGAGAGTCAATAGATGCTATCGAGTGTTCGCCTGGTGCTAACATTGATACATCAACCTAGATGGCCAAGCATGGCCTTAGGGGGAGTATTGGAAGAATACATTTGAAATCTATCCAGCCCCTAAATTTGAGGAGTAAGCTCTTGCGAGCTTAGGGAGAGTATGTAGATATGTTATGGAATACATATCTGTGATCACATGGTTTTATATATCTATATACTATGATTGCCAGATTGCTACTCAACTGGTTTGTGTGCAGAAATAAGTTTATTGGGAACTGCATCATTTTTCACTCAACGAATTATAAGGATAATTGAAAGAACATAATTGGACATCATTTGTAGAGCAAAGCCTAAGGAGATCAGAGTCTTGAGCAGAAATAGAGCTAGATAAATTATATTGAAGAGTTTGATCGAAGTATAGATCTTACGTTTCCACAGTAAAAAGGTATTTAGATTGATTGCGAAGCCTTTGAAATGGACACACCTATGATTTTTTTTGTTGTAGAGAGACCTAGGTACAAATTCAAGAAACACCCTTTAAAATCAACCAAGGATGACCCCGAAGGTGCATTTTCTCAAACAACCTACGTAGTTTTATATGTAGAATATATAAGGGCATATATACATTGCAAGTTTGAATCTTTGGGAGATGAAGAAATTGCCACAGAGATGGAAAACATGATAGGTGATGATGGAAAGATGAAGACGAGTTCACACACCTAAATAACCTAAGAATTATGAAGATAAATGAACTTCATGACTTTGACGAAGAAGAATGGATAAATATTATATTGAGAAGAGTTCATGATCAGTTCATATGACTTGGAGATCAGCCTATAAAGATCTAAAATGACTTTATTCATGCCATAACAAGATTGGACAATACTGGTATAATACTTGTTGCTGAGAAGAATACCAAGAAGATGGTAGAAACCCTAACACATTCGCAGTGGGACAAGAGAGCGATGATGGTAAATGATGTATTCCAATAGGATGTAAGACTGATTACTATGATTTTGGGCTATAAACTCCATTATAGCAGTCAAATAAATTCTGTATCAGCATGTGCAATTTTAATGGCTTATAAGATGGTGAAGGAAAACATCAAGTATAATCTATGCGAAGTCTTAACACATCAATTCTTGGAAAATGCAAGGCAAATAAAGAAGGACAAGTCTAAAGGATTCAGATTTGGATCTTTGTTGATACACATGTACATTCACATTGTTCACAAATTTTCCAATATGCACCCTAGAGTGCCATGGAAAGACAATATACCTACTAGCATTCAGATTTCTTAGAGTCATAGGAGACAAAACAACACATGGGTAGATGGTGAATTGTTTTCTATGATCAAAATCCTACAGAGAGAGATGAAGGCAAGGGAAAGAATTCCAAAGGCAATAGTAGAAAAATACAAGGACTCAATCTGTTTCATGGTTGAAACTGATTGTGTATGCTTTGAGGTAGTTATACCTAGAAATAAATGGTGCTATCCACTAGGATATGAGGCAAGTTTCGAAGTTCTAATCATGCAAGTAGAACACATTTTAGCTTCAGAAGTTGATTCATCAGAGGAGAGATGGGGAACTTATGAGGAGAAGTCAACAAAGATTAGAGAGGAGAAGACTAGAGCATCAAGGAAGAGAAAAATAGAAAATATAGTAGATGACTTGGAAACCAAGGCCGACATATCCAAAGAGGAAATGAAAGAAGTGAGAAAGAAGATGAAAGAGAGAGATTTTGGGTTGGAAAGCACTGCTACTGCAACCCTTCCACCTCCAGAAGTTGTGCAAATAATTAGCCCAATTTCTACTGTGATAGATGTAACTACACCCTCACCACCACATAAGACATTGCAAGAAGAGACAAAAAAGATAGCACCTAGAAGAAACACAAGGTCCACTAAACCAAACTCACCTCCTAAGGAACATAGGACATAAGGAAAATAGAAGAAAGTTGAAGAAAAGACCACTAATGTGAGACAACTTTAGAAGCCAGATATGAAAATGACGGAGAAGAGGATTATTGAGAAAAGGAAGCTTGTTTCATTGAAAAAATACTATGACAGGTATGGGGCATCTGACAAACTTATGATTGAAGACATAGTTATTAAACATTTACTTGTCTTTAAGAAGAATTTGTTAGAGATAGAAGGTAGTATACCTGAGGAATTGTATGAGAAATTGGAGATAAGGAAGCATTTAGCACATAAGGAAGATGAAGTGATTAGAGAACAAGAAATTGAAGGCATGTTGCCTATTGTATTTGTCAAAGAAATGTAGAGGATATTAAATAAAATTAAACCCCTATTGAGAACCAAAACAAGACTAGTGAAGATAATGGGAGGAAGATATGATGAAGTTACTGAAGAGACATAGAAATCTATACAAAAAGTCTTAATGGGAATTGAAACTGAGGACATCTTTCCACCTAAGTCTCCTAAGCCCAAATCCATTGAGAAAGGAGAATCATCAAAGAAAGGTGAGATAAATCTTGATAAATCAATGAGTGAAGATGCTAGTTAGTATGTAAGTACTGTGAAGCAACCATATTTTTATGTTTCTGGTGTACCTGTGTCATTGGACACTTTGAAGGATGTGAATGACCCCTTTGTGGAGAATATAGACATTGGAGGAATCAGTGACAAGGACATGACAAAGAAAGAAATTCAGAAAGAAAACATTAATGCAACAGTGGAAGATACAATTATTAAGGTTGAAAATTCTTCACCTTTATTGTTGGCAAGTGGAGACAAGTCTTTGAGCACTCACATTGAGAACATGGATGAGGATGATTTGATGAAGTTGTCCTTCATCGCATTTAGTAAAGCTAAAGAAAGATCTGAGCAGAAAGGAAAGAAAAAGACCAAGGTAATGACAAGAGTAGTTTACACTTTGAAAAAATTACTTCCAACACCTAATTTTTCAGGAAAAAGATGATACAAAGAACTTGAACAAGGTACTAGATGATTTTGGCAGTCACTATGAGTCTTTAGAAAATATTGCAGAAGAGAAGGCTGAAAAGAAATATCTCGCGAAGAAAATGGAGGAAGTGTGCAAGTCTATTTCTTGGGACTTGGGCATACTGAACAAGACCACACCAGAGGAAAAAATTTGTATCGTACAAGGCATGAAACTATACAGTTACTGTATCAACCCTATCAAACATTCCAAAAACATTAAGGACATAGTAGCGAAGGAAAAATCTACTTTGGATAACTTGATGGACAGTTGTGAGACCTCCTCACAATATGTACTTGAGTTAGATAGAGAGGTGTCCCAGATTTTGGACAAACTGAGTGTCCTTGATACTGAAAGAGGGAGATTTATGACAATATTTGGTTTTCTGAAGAGTCTAATCACTCCCAAGCTATCAATTCTTGAGGCCAATATCTTTGACATAGAGAAGACAACACATGCCCTTACAACAAATATGCCTATTGACCTAAAGGAAACATAGACCTCTTCATTTGCATTAAACATACTGATTCATGTGAGTCATATTTTGGTGAAGACCTAGACAAAGGAAGTGAAGATCTTGGAAGACTCTTTCTGAGATGTATTAAAAATGGTCTAATTCTCTGGTAAGCAGTAGTACAATTTTGATGCATTCTACATTTTTGTATACCTTTTCCATTGATGTAAAATGGAGAGAAGAGAAGAAAAATGGATATATATATAAAGAGAAGAAATGAAGAAGAAAGGAAAATGTACAAATATCTTTTTGGTATTGACACTTAGTTATTTTCACTAAGTGTTGCCTTCAATGCCAAAGGGAGAGATTGTTGGCAAGTGGTACATTTATGGAGTGATATGATACACTTGAGGGTTGTCATTTATGGAAACACATCTGGAATGATGATCGATTGAATTTATTTATATTTTTGGATATATAGATAGCAAAATGAATAAGTACAATAAACAAAAATATAGACTATAATAGTACAATTTTGGGCAGTGAAGACAGTATACAATGTGTAAGGACATGCAAGCTTAGAGGAAGACATTTTGGAGTATGTATGACCTTATGATAAGGTTGCTTGAGTTTTTGTGATGATCACAGAGAGTTACAGTATCTTGAAGTCATGTGAAGACAAAGTAACAGGGATACAAGGCAGGTGAACAATCACGATGATTGAGGGAGTATGGCATGGACTCACTAGAGAAAAGGTGACTTAATAATTAAATCAATAATGATTTAATTAAAAAGTGAAAATAACTTTTTACTCTAACACGCCCCTTAAGATAAACTTAGGGAGAAGCTAAAAACCTAGAAACAACTATGGAAAGCAGGAAATGGGTCTCGACAATATGGCCTAATCAGGTACCCAAGTACAAAAAATCTCTGTAAAGATGAGAAAATGAGAAAACCCAGTGGGAAAAACCCCTCTCTGAAAAGAGATGAAGCCTAGTGAAGGATTGAAGAAGCCTCCAAACTAGAGAATGTCCCATAAAATAGGAGCAAAGATCAGGTAGAGAAGACTGTAATCTGCATGAGTGCCCTCAAATGACACTACTCAAATTAGGATGATAAACAAAGACAAACATCAGAACTCAAAGATACAAATGACAAAAACACCAAAGTCTGAAGAGATGATCAAAAGAAGAACATGAAGAACATCACTAAAGCATGAAGCTACAAACACTGTCAAAGAATAACTGCTAGAACCTCCACTGAAATAGAATTTGATCAGGTAGAGAAGACTATAATCTATATGAGTGCCCTCAAATGACACTACTTGAATCAGGATGAAAAAAAAGGTAAACATCAAAACTTAAAGATACAGATGGAAAAAACCACCAAAGTCTAAAGAGCTAATCAAAATATGGAAGGATGCCTCCAAAATAGGAATGAAAGAAGTTTCCATATGGTAAATTATCTATCTCACGGAAATGCATAAGTACCCAACCATTTCATCCGCCTAGTACATAGGAACAAATGCTAAATACATAGCTCACTCCATCGAACCAAGGAAGCATTAGAACCAACAGGAAATACCCCCCATAATGTCGAGCATAGAGAGGTATGATAGGTACATTGAAAGAGGCTGCCATGAATAATTGTATGTCAAATAAAGTACAAGCACATATAAAGGATGGTGTCAAGGATGATCAATCTCTGGACACACATAATGAGGCTAATTTTGTGGAAGGAACACTCACTTGAAAAAGGTAGAACAAACCCCCCATGACACTTTATTATGTAGTGCGAGTACAAACATACACAAAATGTGTAAGATCCTAAGCATGTGATGATGACACTTTATCTCAGCGCATTTGCAAATAAGAAAAGCTATTGAAATATATGTCTACAATGCTCAGGAATGAATGAAAGCTGTCAGAACATAAGTAAAAGCTAAAAAGGAGTCATCCCAAGAAAGAAAAATGATCCCAGGACTTGAAACATTCAAGATATCCACCAGATTGGAAAAAAGAAAAAAACCTGAATAAAATGTACCTGGAGCAAATTCTAGCGATGAGACCCATACAAGAAGGAGAACAAAACCAGCTTTCCAACGACATGTGAAATTAAAAAATAGAGTCTAGAGGAGCAAGATATGGTGAGCGAAGTGCAAAAAGGAACCCTGGCTTTGACTGAAAAAAATCCTACAAGACGAAAAAATCAGAAAACCAAACCTGGAAAATTAGATCAGGCTCGGAATGAGCTTTTTGATGATATCCCGTTTGGCCAAAAATGTCTCTATTTGCTCAAGATACGAGAAAAAAACTAAAGATGGCTCTAGAACAAGAACTGCAAGTGATCTCAGCTAAATCTGGTGGAGCTCCACTAAATATGGCGGTGCTAATAAATCTGGTGGGACTGCCAAAATTTTGGCCAAAATTGGCGGAGGTACCAAGGAATTTTTTTTGTTGCACCGGTAAGGTGGCATGAATTTTGAGGCGGCATGGAAACTGATGTGACATGAAAACTGAAACATTTTTTGCCTCAAAAAGTGTGCCAAGGTTTTGCATGCAAAAAAGAGGTCCCAAATTTAAACTGTGTTCAAATTGGATGAGCCTTATATGAAAATATGGGGTTTTGGACCTTTTGAGTGCAACAGTGAGGTCAGTTTGTGCCCAAAGTGATCCAAAAAATAGCTCCCCCCGATCCATACAAAAAAATCCTAAAAACTTGAAACTCTCAGCGCTCTAAAATATCTTCAAATAACTCAAGAACGAGCTGCAACAATAACGCTCTAATACCATGTTAGAATTTGAAGAATTCAATCACCAAGATCTATTGTATGAAAAATACCTGTCGCAAAAGAAAAGAATGGAGACAACTCATAATGATCTGAAAGATGAAATATTCATTCAGAGAGAGAATAAAGGGAATTAAAAAAGAATTAATAATTATAAAGATATCAATCCTTATAAAGGAGATTGAAACCCAAAAGGTGGAGAAACCTAGGTTGCATGATAATAATTAATAAATAATTAATTATTATATGTCTAAAGTTTGGCTTAAGTGAACTAGAGATAAAAAGTGACTTAATAATTAAATCAATAATGATTTAATTAATAAGTGAAAATATTTTTTTACTCTAATGATGAACTATAAGTGATTGGATATTTGAAGATGTTAAGTTGATGATCACCAAGCTGCAGAAAGTTAATTTAAGACATTAAATCATTTAATGTATTGTATTTTCACTGATGTCAACTTGATATAATCTGATTAGTTATATACATAGTGTCAAAGAATTCAAAGAACCAGAGAGATAAAGGTTATGCTATCAGTAATGCATAAAAGTTCAATATGCACTAAGTGACAACAAACACCGACCAACAGTGCACCCCAATAGAAACAGAACCTCAAGAGAAGAGTCACAGTGATACCCGAGAAAGAAACCAGAGCAAGCATTACCGATGAGAAGAATCACAGTGTTACCTGATGGACAGAAAAACCCGAAGGACAGACAACCCCGACGGACAGAGATGCCTGAGGACAACTGAAGTCAAGACCAAAGCTAACAAGGAGTTAAACACCAAAAAGAACTGAAGTTCAGAAATGACAAAAGACTTAGCTAGCAAGAGCTAAATATGGAGTTAACTGGTTGATCACATTGTTTTTATCAACAAGTTGAAAGCCAAAGATAAGCTAGAGTTTCAAAGTTGTTTTTATCCAGTTGTAAAGGAGAAATCTACGGGATAAAACTGAAGTAAGCTTTAAAGAAAGAATGGAGAGAATTGCGGATCACGCCACGAACAAGAAAGTCAAGGACTTAGAAACAGTGAAATTATGTATATAAAGAGAGACAAGCTAATTCATTATGAATTAGGTGGGTGAATAGAGAAGAAGATGCTGGAGAGAATATTGGTGAAGAAAGAATTCATACAGTCCTAATCAATCAAGCTAAAGATTTCTACGGACACCGAGTAACAGAGAAGCACAACATCACCGAGAAGAAAGAAGTGGAGCAAAGGTATTGAAAATAAGCATTGATCAGAAAGGTATTATGAGATTACTATAGATCTGAACATCTGCAAGATTAAGTTGTTTATATGAACAGATCATATACTGTTTTAGTTTAACTATTGATTTAGAAAGTCTCTTAACTGAGCAGGACTTAACAATCCTTTATATATTGAGATACATCCCAAGGAGTATCAAAAGGTTAATTCATGAAGATAGCATAGTGAAATGCCCGATATCAAGTGATTAATTGTTAGTGATAAATCCTCTAACAAGGTCGCACTTAACAGTGTATTTGTAACCTTTAACAGTGTTGGCTCTTCACCGAGCTCACTTCAAAAGAGTGAAAATTTTGGGTTACCAGTCCCAAGTGGGTTTTTCCCTTAACAGGGTTTCCACGTTAAAAATCCATGTGTCAAATGTGTTTATGAGTCATTGCTTCGTTGTTTTGCTTTACACATTACTAAAACAAGATTGATAGGTAAACACTAAGTTATTTACTGTATTTCAGTAAATGATATACTACTAATCAGTAAAGATTAAGAATAAGGTTTAACAATGAACTCTGAGCATTAGTTATTGGATAAGATTATTTCAAGGCATACATCTTGTAGGACTGAAGATAACTAGAGGCTTATAATTGTGGTACTAAGTTTTTGGGTTAATTTATTGGAATATTTTTGAGGCCACTGATTCACCCCCCTCTTAGTTATTCTAACAATTGGTACCGGATCTTGTGAGATTAGAAGGAAGGTTTCAAGACCTAAGAAAAATATCACAAGATGAACAAATGGGATGTGCCTAAGTTCAACAAGGACAACTTTGAATCATGGAAAAGTAGGATAAGATTAAACCTATCAGCTATTGGAAATGATGTTACTCAATACTTGGATACTAAATATATGTTGCCTACAATACCTCACACACTTGATCAATTAAGAGAAAAGCATGAGCACAATTATATGATGATAGAACTTGTTTCCTCACTCTCTAATGATGAATTTAAATATGCCAAAACATGCACCTTTGCAAAGCAAATGTGGGACAAATTGAAGCTAGTACATGGAGGAGATGCTAATGTACTAAGAGCTAAGGAAGAAAGCCTAAGAGGTAAATTTGATGACCTACGAATGAGAGAAGGAGAAAACATCACTCAGTACAGATGCAGAATCAAAGAGGTAGTCAATGCTATCTAAGGAGTTGGAGGTGTACTTGAAGAAGAAATAGTGGTAAGTAAAATCCTAAGAACCTTACTGTCTGTTTATGCTATTAGAGTATCTTCTATACATGAAATGAGAGCAGTAGCAAATAAAAATGTCACTCTAGATAGTTTGGTTATTAGAATTATTTCATTTGAGATGAATACCTTTGATAACAATGTCTTACCATCTATTGAGTCTACATTCAAATCTTCTTTGAAAATAAGTAAGTCAAGTCATAAACACACTATGAGAAATGATAGTGAAAGTGATAGTGATGACCAAGAACTTGATGAGATTGAAGCACTAATGGCTAGAAGATTGCAGAGAGGCAAAGGTAGATACAAAGGTAAATTACCACTTGTATGTTTTAATTGTAAAGAGATTGGACACTTTTCTACTAGATGTCCTAACAAAAGAAAAGATGACAGAAGTAATGACATATCATATGAAAAGAAGTTTAACATAAGTGATAATAGAGATTACTGAAGCAACTGACACTCTGAAAGAAGAGATACCCAAGATTACAAGGACAAAGGGAATAAATCTTGTTACCTGGCTAAGAACAGAGCTGGAGATACTGACACCGAATCTGATGAAGATATTGAGATGGTATTTGTGGCCATGAAGGATGATTCAGACAAAGAGGAAAGGTATGTAGAGACTCCACTCACATCTAAGGTTAGTAAGAATGATGTCTGGATTATAGATAGTGGGTGCACTCGCCACATGAACGGTGATAAAGAAAAATTTGAAAATTTTGAGTATTATAATGGTGGATTAGTAAGAATGGGTAATGACTCACCCTGTCCGATTGAAGGTAAAGGAACTATAATGTTGAATAATCTGATCAGATGTGAAAATGCATACTAGGTAAAAGGACTTAACTATAATCTATTGAGTGTTTCACAGTTGAATAACACAGGTCACTGAGTTGCATTTGAGAACAAAAAGGAAAGGATCTTTAATGAATCAGGAAGGTTGATCAGAACTGGTGAACAGACAAAAGGTAACCTATTCTATCTTGATGATATTATAAACCACTTTTTTAATGACTAGAAATAAAGACATATGGTTGTGGCATGAAAGGTTATTTCATGTGAATTTTGACAACATGATTAAGATAAGCAATAAAAGGAAAGTAAGAGGCTTACTGAGCATGTCAAAGCATGACCATATCATGTGTAAGAATCGTCAAAAAGGTAAAATGAAAAAGTCTAGTTTCAAGAGAAAAACCCATACATCTAATGCTATTCTAGAATTAGTCCATACTGATCTATGTGGACCCATAAGAACTAAGAGCTACTACGGTGATAGATACTTCATTCTATTTGTAGATGATTATTCTAGAATGATGACAGTTATGTTCTTAAAAGAGAAATCAGAAGAATTCAAGATGTTTAAATGGTATAAAGCTATTGTAGAAAAAAAGTGGTAAGGAATTGAAATGATTAAGATTAGATAGAGGAGGAGAATTTATTTATGATGAATTCACTAACTTTTGCAATGAGCATGGAATTAAAAGACAAGTTTTTGCACCAAGAACACCACATCAAAATGGGATTGCTGAAAGAAGAAACAGATCCATTGTTGATTGTTCTAGAACACTGATGATAGAGAAAAGCATTACTCAAACATTCTAGAGGGAAGCTCTCAGTATTGCTGTCTACACATTGAACAGAGTTCAATTAAAGAAAGACACCAAAAAGACACCTTATGAGGTATGGTATGGATACACACCCAATGTAAGCTACTTCAAAATTTTTGGAAGTCAATATTATATTTTGAAAGATGATAGAAATGGAAATCTTGACTCCAAAAGTGAAGAAGGAATCTTTCTAGGATATTCCACCAAGATCAAGGCTTATACATGTCTTAACAAGTCCTCTAACAAAATTATTGAAAATGCAAATGTCAGAATAGATGAATATGTAGAGAAAAATGATGAGGAAATCATAAAATAACCAAAAGAATACAACAGGTTTGTTTACAATGAAGAATCTGACACTCTTCCCAAGCAACAATTTATCGCTCCTGAGCAACATAATAATGCACCCGAGCATCAGGCTGCAAACACCGAAAATCAGGGAATTGCTCAAAATGATGTTCTGAATGATGGAGATCAGAATGAAGGTCAATATGATGATCATAATGATGAACAAAGAGTTGAAATGATACTTTACAAGTATGTCAGAAGACACCATCCACAGAACCAGATCATAGGAGACAAAAAGGATGGAATGAGAACAAGAAGTAAGTCACTAAACACTAGATGTTTAATTTGTGATTTTGAGCCTAAATATGTTAATACTGCACTTGAAAATGAAGAATGGGTTAGTGCTATGAATGAAGAAATATAAAATATTGAGAAGAATAGAACATGGACATTAGTACCTAGACCAGATGAAAAGAATGTCACTGGTACCAAATAGATATTCAGAAACAAGCTGAATGAGAATGGAGAAGTCACAAGGAACAAAGAAAGATTAATATGCAAGGGGCATGCACAAGAAGAAGGTATTAACCATGGAGAAACCTTTGCAACCGTTTCCAGACTAGAAGGAGTAATAATTTTAATTTCTTATGCTGCATCCAAAGGATTCAAGGTATACCAAATGGATGTCAAATCTGCATTCCTAAATGGAATACTAGAAGAAGAGGCATACATTGAACAACCAGAAGGGTTTGTTGATCCTAACAAGAGAAACATGGGTTGTAGACTACACAAAGCCTTGTATGGATTAAAACAAGCACCAGGAGCCTACTATAAAAGACTTCACTCCTATCTCATAAGTATTGGATTTGTAAGAACAAGTGAAAATAACAGTCTATATTTAAAGGAAGATACTGATGATAACATTCTGATTGCTGAAATATTTGTTGATGATATCATATTTGGGGGTAATGATATGTTATGTAAATAATTTTATAATGAAATGAGCAAAGAGTTTTAGATGTTAATGTTTGGGGAGATCAAATTCTTTCTTGGTCTACAAATCCTTCAACAAGATGCAGGCATATATATCACACAATCCAAATACATCAAGGAAGTGCTGAAGATATTCAAGATGGAAGATTCCAAACCAGTTGGAACACCTATGACAATCGGATGCAAGCTGACAAAGGAACATAAGTCAAACAAGGTAAATCATACCTTATATAGATCAATGATTGGAAAAATCATGTATGTTGTTCATACTAGACTAGATATAGCACATGTAGTTGGAATAGTTGCAAGATTCTCTGCTAATCCCAAAGAATCACACATGACTGCTGTTAAGAGAATTCTGAGATATCTAAAGAATACCGAGGACTATAGATTATGGTATAAAAGAGAAGGAAAATTTGAGCTTCAAGTCTGTTAGCACTGCATATTAAAATTTTTCAAATTTCAAATCTTTGGCTTTTTTTCCCGCGTGTTCTGGTTCAAATTTCATGTCTCTTCATGTCAAAAAAGTTAATTTTGTCGTTAATTCTTCAAAATGCCTTGTTTCAAGTTTTAGTCGCACACCCGTGCTGATCTTTTAATGTGTTTTCTAAGTGTGTGGGTGAGCGGTGAGTCATTTTGGAATGAATCACGTAGTCATGGTCATATCTTGTTAAGTCAAGTTAGGTGTGCGAGTGAGCAGCTTGGTCATTAAATTGTGTTAATCATGTAGTCGCAATGTAATTTTGAAGTCAGGTTGTTAGTTTGCGGCTAAGTGAGTTGGAAGTATTTTGTATGTCGCTCACTCGCGAGGGATTAAGTTCTATGTTAAAAGGTTTAGCGAGTCAACGATGAGTTAAGTTTTTGTGTATCACACAATCACGGTGGTCTTAGGTCTTTAAGTTTTTGGTCCACAACTGAGTGAGTGATGTAAAAGAGGTCTAGTCGCTCACTTGGGCTAAGTTTTTGTGCATGTCATTTTAGCCCGCGAGTGCGCGAGGAAGTTAGATTTTTAGTACCGCTCACTCTCACAAGTTTTAACTATTGTGTTTTTTGCAGTGCGAGTAAGTGATTGATTATGTTTTGATCATAAGATGGTTCTTGTCACTCGGTCTCATAGGAAGTATTCAGTGTTTAAAGTGCGTGAATGCGTGACTAAGAGATCAGTTTTGTTCCCGCTCACTCGCCAACAATTTGTAGTTTGAAATGATGAGCTCATGAGTGCGCGATGAAAGAAAGAAAAAACTATCACCCACTCGCCCATGAACAAAGTCAAAATGAAAAGTGGCTAGTGAGTATGCGATTAAGAAAACATGTTGGCTACCGCTCACTCACAGATGATGTGCTGGTTAAGATTTCAATCCCACGAGTGTGCGATGAAGAAAATCAGAGGTTGTCGATCAGTCGCTCATGAAGAAAGATAAAGCAAAAGGGGTCAGCGAGTGAGCGATTAATGAGTTATAAAGATTGTGAGAAGGTACTCGCTCAGTTGTGAAGGATTCATTCACAAAGAAATTTCAGCAGCAAGTATGCAACTGTGATGGAAAAAGGTCACCGCTCACTCGCTAATGGTTGTAAGCTGAAATATTTTGCAGTGCGAGTGAGCGACCAAATAAAATGCATAATGAAAATGGTCATCGCTCACCCGCAGAAGTATAAAAACAAATCAGAGAGGCATAGCGAGAGCGAGACTAGCAAATAATGCATGATTATTTTGAATCATTTCTCACTTGGGCATATCCAAGCATGAAAGGTTAGAGGTTAATAGGTGTGCGACAAAGGAAATCTTGAGTAACAAAATTGTACTCTCTCACTTGCAAGGGTTTAAAGAAAGAAAAGTGTTGAGCAACGAGTCTGCGATGGATAAAAGGAAAAGTGATGTCGCTCACTCGTGAAAGTATAAGTGCAAAGGATAAAGAGGTAGTGAGTATGCGACCACCAAATGATGAAGTTTCCAGTTAGGTCATTGCTCAGTCGCAGAGGATATGAATCAAAGAAAAAATAGACCGCAACTGCGAGACTGGTTAAAATGAAAGGTCATATCGCTCACTCGTAAGGACAATTTTGAGTGTAAGAAAAGTATAGTGGGTTGGTGACAAGTTGGCAAGTGGCCTATTTCAGGCTTACGAGTGCAAAAAGAGAAAAAGTGTGTACTCTTTTCCAACAGGGAGCATACAGTGTGAATTAATGGCATCATTAGTTATAGAGAGATGATTGCATGACACTGAAAGTGCAAGAATTTGGCATTCAAGTGGACAAGACGCAGTTTTGATGGCTATAAGTATGAATGATTGAGTTTGATTCTATACAATTCCCGTTTATGCATTCTAAGATTTTCTATGAGAGCGACATAAATTGTTTTTTTGAGATAGAAAATTGAGAAAGAAGGTTGAGTCAAGCTACCACCAGTGCGGCCTCACAAGGGTCTAGAAAGAAGAAGGTTGTAACAAAGAAATATATAGAGGAATTCGCTGATTTTCTACTTGGGACATCAACACAAATAGTGCCAACTAGGATGAGTGAAAATATAGATGGTGTCAGTGCAGAAATCCTGTCACTACAGGCTTCTTGGGTAATACTCCATTTCATTATTTATGGAACAATAGAGTTAAAGTTGTCCCAATTTGCAATCCCTGGGAATTAAACATGGCTAAATTAATTGTACTTGATGTATATGTGGATATAGAGTTAAGCAGGGAATTGGCTAAGAATTATTGCCCAGTAGATAGGGTAATTAGGAAAAAGAATAAGGAAGCCCTAGTACACATAAATAGAAGATCAGTGGCAAAGGTTTTTGGGATTACTGGTGCATTGTGCACAAAAATTGATTTGGAGAAGATAAAAGTAGATTATAAAAAGAGAGAAAAGTTGATCAAGAAGTATGAAATGCACAAATTCATGCCTAGGGTAGACAAAAACCTGGTAATTATCCCAGATAATGTTAAACCTCCCTTTGATTTTTCCATATTTCATCACTATGTCAAGTGCACAGTATATGGCCTGAGAAAGGTGTTAGGATTTGATGGAGATTCTACTGTGGCTGAGGACCTACTAATGATGGCAATGAACATTCAACACCCAGAGGTCAATTCAGATTATGATTATGTGGGGTACCTAGTTGAAGCTATTCATGTAGCACTGGTAGATATACAGAATAATGTCCCTGTCCCAACTTTTAAACATTATTCTCATCTAATGCTTATGATTTTATTCTACAACAAGGCCTCCATGGATGAAGAGCTGCAACTGTTTGATTCATAATATGGTGTCAGCATGCCAATTCAAAGGTGGACCCTGGTATGGGATAGTACCTTTATAAATTAATCTTTTGTATGTTTCTCTAATTGGATTGTGGATCCAATCTTTGATTTACTAGGAGCTGAAAGAGAGAGTTTACCAATTGGAGTTAGGAGGATATTAAGGCCTTACCAGTTTGTTGAAAATTGGCCAATCTCTCACAATTGGGGAGATTTATTTTTGTTTGATCATTTCACTATTATTAGGGTATACGGTTTCTCTCAAACTCCTCACATTCTCCCCAAGTTTGTGCCTCTTAGAATTGCATTCCTAGAGTTTATTTGGCAAATTACCTGGGTTGATAAAGAATTCCTAGAAGGACATGGAAGGGGTACTTTTGTCCCTAGATTGTGGGTGGGTTTTGATTTTTCTATTAGAAAAAGAGTGTTTGATTTGATCAATAAATTTCTAAAGTAATATAAAATGTCTACAGCTATTGTCAGATTCTGTGATCCTGAAAGTTTTGAAAATATAGCTCTAAAAGGCATGGTCTCCTGGGTAACTGTCAGAGAACATGAGCCTTTGGATGATGAGGATGTTGTAAGAAATAAGTTGGATAGAGTTGAGGTCCAGGAAAGGAGGAGAAAATGGAAAGACCTTGTAAGGGCTGAGAAGGAATGGAAGGAGTCTGACAAGACATTCTTTGGTTTCTTTCCTGATCTTCCATATTTGTAGAGAATGGATGAAATGCTGAAGTCTTATGATACTTTAATGGCACAAATTCCATAATTCACTACTAAGGATGCAGTCTCAAGGATCCCCAATTCCTGTTGCATTACATGACCAGGAGCATCAGGAACAACAATAGGAACAGTACCAAGAAGAAGAAGAGGCTGGAGAAGAGGCCACTTCTACCAGAGAGCCACCCAAAAACAAGAAAAAAATAGAGCACAATATGGTGCAAGATAGAAAGAGCTTAGCTAAAGCTGTGATAACAGAGTGTGGCAAGTATTTTATAAAATTGAAAAGACAAATACAGAAGGAGCCACAGGATGAAGGCCAGGGGGACAATCAAATGATTTTGTTTCCAGAAATTGATGAAAGGGTAATGATGACAAAAAAATTAATCAAAGATGATGAATTTATAAAGTCTGAGGAATTCAAAACATTCTTGATCAAGTTAAAAAAAAGACTTGAGACAAAGTTTGATTACAGGTGAAGGAAAAACATATAAAAATTAAGAAATTGTGAAGACACTCCAAGATTATGATCCTAAGAGTGAACTGATTACTGTGGAACAAGCTAGGTTATTGGTATAGAACAGTGGGGTATTGTTAATGCCAGATTGGGACTTAAAGTCCACTTTTATCATTGATCAGATTAGGAGGCAAGAAGACCCCTTATTGAAAACAAAATTTGAGATTGATGATGTTTTGAAAGGATTAGGATTTGATCCTAAATCCAAGACTTTAGCTATTTGGTCTCTGGCCCTTGCTACACAGAAGCCTTTGGTCATGACTATAAGGGAGGAGATGAGGGAAGACAAGATGATTTGGAATCTGTGAAACACCAGTGACACTAAGATAGCTTAGTTAATGACCCAAGTGTCCTTCATGAACCTAGCAAAGGTTGATGATCTATCTAAAAGGTATAAAACAACTTTTGGCTAGATGATGGCCCTGACAAAGAAGCATGAAGAAGTTGTGATTTACAATCACACTCTGGAGGAAAAAATTGCAAAATTGAAGACAAAATTGGAGGAAAGTAAGAGAGAAAAGACTCTAGTTCCCCAGGAAGTAGCTGAAACAGATGCTGCCATTGAAATAAAGGAAGATTCAGCATTGGCAGAAGGCCAATCTAAGGAATTATTACAAGCTCAGAATGCAAATGTCATGTCTGTTATATTGCCTATATTGCAACATCGAATTGATGTTTTGAAATAGAAGACTGACATAGTGTATACATTGTATGGATCACTATAAGAAGCCTCAAAGATAGCTGCAGAAGCTATGACTTTCTTGGAACCTACTTTTAAGACCTGGTCAGGAAGAGAGAGGCTAACGAACAAATTGAAGACAACCATGTTATACAGTGATGATTTTTTTGATAAAATCACAGATACCATTGAAATGACCAGTGAGATGAATGAAACTTTTGCCTTCTTCAATGGCAAAGCTGACTTAATAGATAATAAACTGCAACTATTTGATGACCAATGCCTTCCCTTAACCCCAAAGATATATGATGAAGCTGGTGTTTTGAAGCCACAATCATATTGGACGACTGGATTTGATGAGATATTATAGGATGAGGAGATGAAGAAACACCTAGAAAAGGATATTAATGATGAATATTGCAATGAACTGATTGACAACCTCTTCAAGGTTGAAAGAGATATGGCAAAGTTTGTTTCCGAGGCTAGAACAACCATTGATGCTAGATGGACAGAAGCTGTTGCAAAGTTGGAGCATGAAAGTACTTTTGATTTTCCCACTGCCAAGGAGGTGAACAGGTGGGAAGTGAAGCTAAAAGGATAAGGAGGTTATTTTCAACTGCAACAACAAACCTTGTTCAGACTTAGCCAACTTTTGCCACCTGTATTCTGTTATAACTTTTGTTTTTATGTTAGTTGCAAAATTTGTTGTAAATGATTTTGTAAATCTTTCCCATGTAGTCTGTAGCTTTTTGCATCCTTAGTTATAAAAGGACTCCAAGACTACTGGGAAAAAAGATAGCCATTTTTCATTTGGGAGTACAAGTTTAATTGTATAAACTCTGGTTTAAGAGCAATATATTTTGAGTAGGGTTTTGAAATTACTGTTGAATGTAATAGCAACTTTGATTATGAATACAAATGAAATCCATCAATAGTTTCTGAAACATATGATGAGTATTTTCTCTTCATTATGGTGTTTTGAATTTTATTTAAATTGAATGCTCAAGGAATGTTCAATTTATACGTCTGTTAGGCAGATCTTGAAATAGTTTTAGGGTTCTTTCAAGGAAAGATTAAAATTGCCTTAGGGTTGTTTCAGTGAGATTAAGGGTTTATAATGAATTTGATGAATTAATTTGTTATATGTGTGAGGATAGATATATAAGGTATATCTATGTTTATGTCAGATTCTGTAGTTGTTTTAAATTCCTGTTCACGAGCAAATTGGTTAAAGTTATTCATAAGTGACTCCATACCCTAGGATTAAGCACTGGTCTATTTTCCATTGAATTAGGTGACTATCACTATAAAATTGATCTTTATCTTTATGTTTTGACCTGCCAAATAAATTTTGTAGAGGTTATTCCCTGTGATTCTATTCATATCTACTGGAATATTTTAGTGATTTGATTGTTTTAAGTTAGAAGGGTATTCCCGCCTGAGTTTATGGAGCTCAAAGTGTAGAGGGTTTGAAAACCCTATTTCTATAATTCTATATCTTGCTTGATCAGTGTCTAGGATAAATAGAGCAAGCTCATTGAGAGTATTTCATATGTCAGTAAGAAAAGGAACTAACAAAGTCTATATAGATGCTGATTGGGATGGAAACTTAGATGATAGAAAGAGCACAACTGGAGGAGCATTCTTCATGGGTGACAAACTTGTCACATGGATAAGCAAGAAGCAAGAATGCATCTCACAATCTACTGCAGAAGTAGAATATGTGGTTGCTATTGCAAATTTCTCTAAAATTGCATGGATCAAACAATTACTGAAGGTATGAATATGAAAATTCTTGAACTAGTGATTATCTATTGTGATAATACCAGTGCAATAAACATAACAAAGAATCCTGTCATGCATGCTAACACTAAGCATATTGCTATAAAGTATCATTAATTAAGAGAACAAGTGCAAGAAAAAGAGGTGATACTAGAATATGTTCAATCCAAGGAATAATTAGCTGATATATTCACAAAGCCATTGCCTAAAGATACATTTGAGTACATGAGAAAGAGACTAGGGGTCTGACCCTTGTCTATTGGTCACTAAGCTGACTAGGAGGCTACATCAACCTACACAAAATCAGAAGATTATTCATGTTGATGCAAGAATAGAGATGGAATGCAAAGATACATCAATACACATAAGGTACTTACCTTTACCAAACACTATAGTAATTCTATTGCTGATGGATAGGAAAATTCAAGGAGTATATTATAAAAAGGAGGAAGGATATACTTTGGGATTGTTTTCAAAGGGAGAGAAGATCCAAAGAGAGAGATTGTATATACATATGCAATATCCATCATGATTATCCAAAAGAAGAGAAAATATCCTAAGGGAGAGATGACTTAAGGGGGAGAGTATATATAATGCTGTCAAAGGAAAAAGAGATGATCAAGGAGAGGACCAGTCAAAGGGAGAGACAACATTAAAAGAAGAGATTATACATCAAAGGGAGAGAGAGAATCAGAAGCTTCTACATCTATCCAGTAAAGGGAATGAAGATTAAAGAAAGTACTCTGCAAGAAACAAATCTAAGCTAGAAGAGCTTTTAACCAAGAGCCAGACATTTGTATTGGTTATAGAACAATAAATTTGGTAGATTGATGAACTACAATTGATATATTTCATATTGTATTAGTAGTAATTTAGTGTGTTGCCATCAATGAAAAAGGGAAATATTGCTGAACTATAATTGATTAAATGTTTGAAGATGTTAAGTTGATGATCACCAAGATGTAGAAAGTTAATGCAAGACATTAAATCAGTTAATGTATTGTATTTTCATTGATGTCAACTTGATATAATATGATTGGTTATATACATAATGTCAAAGAATTCAAAGAACCAAAGAGATAAAGGTTATGCTATCAGTAATGCATAAAATTTCAGTACGCACTAAGTGACAACAAACAACGACGGACAGTGCACCCCGACAGAAAGAGAACCCCGAGAGAAGAGTCACAATGATACCCAAGCAAGAAACCTGAGAAAGCATTACCGACGAGCAGAATCAAAGTGTTACCCAATGGACATACAACCCCAATGGATAGAGATGCCCGAGGACAATTGAAGTCAAGATCGAAGCTAGCAAGTAGTTAAACACCAAAAAGAACTAAATTTTAGAAATGACAAAAGACTTAGCTGGAAAGAGATAAATATGGAGTTAATTGGTTGATCACATTGTTTTTATCAACAAGTTGAAAGCTAGAGATAAGCTAGAGTTTTAAAGATATTTTTATCTACTTTTCAAGTAGAAATCTACAGGATAAAACTGAAGTCAAGGACAAGAACAAGAAAGTCAAGGACTTAGAAATGGTGAAATTATGTCTATAAAGAGAGACAAGCTAATTCATTATTAATTGGGTGGGTGAATAGAGAAGAAGATGCTGGAGATAATACTGGTGAAGAAAGACTTCTTACAGTCCTGATCAATCAAGCTAAAGAATAGAGCTAAAGATTTTTGCGGACACCAAGCAATAGAGAAGCACAACATCCTTGAGCAGAAAGAAGTGGAGCAAAGGTGTTGAAAATAAACATTGATCAGAAAGGTATTATGAGCTTACAATATATATGAACATATGCAAGATTGAGTTTTTTTATATGAACAAATCATATACTGTTTTAGTTTAACCATTGATTCAGAAAGTCTTTTAATCAAGTATGACTTAAAAATCCTTTATATATTGAGATACATCCCAAGGAGTATCAAAAGGTTAGTTCATGGAGATAACACATTGAAATTCCAGATATCAAGTGATTAACTGTTAGTGATAAATCCTCTAACAAGGTCTCACTTAACAGTGTGTTTGTAACCTTTAACAGGGTTGGCTCTTCACCGAGCTCACTTCAGAAGAGTAAAATTTTTGGATTATTGGTCCCAAGTGATTTTTCCCTTAACAAGGTTTCCATGTTAAAAATCCATGTGTCAAATGTGTTTATGAGTCATTTCTTCAATGTTTTTCTTTACACATTACTAAAATAGGATTGATCAGTAAACACTAAGTTATTTACTGTATTTCGGTAAATGATGGTCTGCTAATCGGTAAATATTAAGAATAAGGTTTAATAGTGAACTCTGAGCAGTAGTTATTGGATAAGATTATTTCAAGGCATACATCTTGTAGGAATGAAGATAACTAGAGGCTTATAATTGTGGTACTAAGTTTTTGGGTTAATTTATTGGAATATTTTTTGAGGCCACTGATTCACCCCCCCTCTCAGTTATTCTAACACTCTAAGAGTTTGAACATACAATTATATGCCTTTCTATGATGAAAATAATCTTGCATTTCTTCTTTTAAGAATGCACTAGCTCAAGATACAATCATCAACAACCTTGTTCTTCACACCTTTCCTTATCATATTGAGTACAATGAGATTTTTATTACCTTTGATTGTGATATTTAAATTTAAGTACAACTCTTTTTGTCTTTGCCTTTAGAATTCTTCTCACCACATTTTTAGTTATTACCATTATTGCAAGTAGAAGGAACTCATTTTTTTATTTAACTCTAGGTAATGTGCCTAAGTACATTCTTCATTAAAATTCTCAAGTTTGACCATCAGAAAGAGATTTTGTAGATGGTCCACCAAACATATTGCATATTTAATCAACACCTCATGCTCCATCACATCCTTCTTAAGTTTTATAATAGATTTCAAAAATTTGGTAGCAAAAACCTAAATTCTATATTATTTTGAATTCAATACCACTCCATCACTTTCTCTTCATGAAAAGTTGGGGTGAAACTAATTTTATACATATTAATCTCATTTCAGGAAAGAGCATATTTTGCAAGCTTCAACCTTGTAAAAGAGAAGCTGGTGTGTGTATAGGGGTAAAATAGTAACTCTGTAACCTACAATAAAAATTAATAAATCCAACCACAAAAGATCCTATCTTATGCATAAAATCACTCTTATCCAAAAGAGAATAACAAAATAATCAATCATGCACAATCTATAATGATAAATAAATATAAATCAAATTGCAGACAATTATCAATACTTTCCCTTTCTTTCTTTTTTTCTCATGCAATGTTGAGCTCTCAAATTGCTTGAATGTGACAACATGATAATTCAAGAATTGTGGTTGTGAAAATTGCTAGGAATCACCCTCTTTTTATAGAATCCCAAACTTCAATAAATGGTTTAGTTTGAGGTGTACTAACTAATAATAGATGAATAGAATCAATTATGACAAGACTGAATGGACAGACAACTGGGACAGATTAACAGTTGATTGGTTGTATGACAACGTTGATTGAATAGACAACTCGACTAATTGAGAGTGAATTGGTTACATGACTGACGATTAAAAATGTATTTGATTGCATTGATGAAAAGACTAAAATGATTGAAAAGAAGTGTTAGTGAGTGGAATTTAATTATTTTGAGAAGAATGAGTTTCCATTGGGGAAATAGAAAAATTAAATAAATTAATCATTTATTTAATTTTAGAAGACATAGTAGATTAAATAATTATTTAATCATGGCAAAAAAAAAAAGAAGACTTAATTAAATTAAATAATATCAATTATTTAATTAAAATTTGAGAAAGACATTAATTAAATCATAAAAATTACATAATTAAGTTTAGAAGAATAATTAGAGAATCTCAAAGGAATATTAACAAAATGTTAAATGATTAAATTAATTTATTCAATTATTAAAAATGGAGTGAAATGATGAGTTTAAAATTTGAATTTAGGAAGAATGACACTATTTAATTAAGTAATAAAGATTATTTAATTAATTTAGACGAACGTTAGTAGAGATATCACACGTAGACGATGAGACAATTTTTAGTGTCCACATTTTGCCCCTATTTGAGACAATACATTTTTAGGCATTGTTTCAAAGAATAATTAATAAAGATCCTTGATGACATGTAACTGATTGAATGTTTGATAATGTTAAGTTGAAGATGATGCAAGACATTAAATCAGTTAATGGTTTGTATTGTCATTGATGTCAACTTGATCTAATATGTACGGTCATGTACATAATGCCAAAGACTTCAGAGAATCAATGGAACAAAGGTTATAATTTTAGCAATGCCTAAAAGTCAAGTATTCACTAAGTGATAGACAACACTGATGGAGCGCACACCATTGGTAAAGGCAAAGTCATAGTGATACCCAATGAGCAGAAGACAGTGTTGCCTGATGAAGCAAAATTATAGGATGCCCGATGAGCTGAAAATAGAGTTACCTAGCGAAGCAAAATCCAATGATGCCCGATGGATGGAGATCCCAAAGCTGACTGGAGTCACACCGATCGAACTGGTAGTTATCACTAATGACTAACTGCAGAGTTGACCGACAGAATAGAGAGTTCAGAAAACAACAAAATATCTAGCTGATAGAGCTTAAGGATAGACTTAACTGGTTGTTTTATTTGTTTTACTCAACCAGAGATAAGTAATTGATTTAAAGAAGATTTGTACAGTTGGCAAGAAGATAACTATGAGATAAATCAGGAGTTAAAGCTTTAAATTAGCTTGGTTGGATTTTTTTCATGCCAAGAGTCAAGAATCAAGAAACAGTGAATATCATGTCTATATAAGAGACAAGCATAATTCATTTCCATAAGCACATATACGGGAAGGGGAGTGAATAGAAAGAGGATGTTGAAGAGAAACTGATGAATGATAACTTCATACAATCCTAATCAATCAAGTTGAAGGAGAGCTAAAGAATTCTGCAGACACCGACGAACAGTGAAGCACAACATCACATAGAAGAAAGTGTGGAGCATAAGGAATTGAATTGATACATTGATCAAAGAGGTATTGCACTTAAATAGATCTGAAAATCTGAAATTCAAGTTGCATTAGAAACATGTCATTGTGTTTTAGTTTAACCATTGAAGCATCAAGTCTCTTAATAGAGCAGGACTTAACAATCTTCTATAATTGAGGTATATCCTAACAGATTGCCAAAAAGTTTATCATGAAGATAGCATTGAGTGCTCGATACCGACACATAGTCTAAGAAGGAGGCTGATGCAGTTAGGTAGCACCAACTATGCCATATACCTATTGTGCCCATATAGGTTGATCAATATTGGTAGCATATATATGCTAGATATCAAGCGATAGACTCATATTAAAATCCTCTAACAAGGTCGCACTTAACAGTGTGTTTGTAACCTTTAACAGGGTTGGCTCCTAACAGGGCTCACTTAAGAAGAGTGAAAATTTGGGGTACCAGTCCCAGTGGTTTTTACCTTAACATGGTTTTCACGTTAAAATACATGTGTTATGTGTGTATGGTTTATTACTTTACTATTTTACATTTCACATATGCATTTCTGGATTGATTGGTATACTCTGCATATTTATTGAGTATCGGTAAATAGTTTTACTGCTTATCAGTAATCAAGGAGAATAAGGACAGACAAGGAAAACTGAAAGACAGTTAAATCATTATTAATATTTCATGGCATGCATCTTGTAGGGACTTAATAATATGAGGTTTATTGATTGGTGGTTAAAGTTTAAAGGATAATTTTTGAAGCCACTGATTCACCCCCTTCTCAGTTATTACTAACAATTGGTATCAGAGCTTGTGTGCTTAGAAGGAAGGTTTCAAGACCTAAGTAAAGATCACAAGATGAACAAATGAGATGTGCCCAAGTTGAACAAAGACAACTTTGCTTCATGCCAAAGAAGGATAAGACTCCACTTATCAGATATTGGTAATGATGTTACTCAATACTTAATTACTAAATATGTGTTTCCTATAGGACCATTAACAGTAGATCAATTGAGAGTGAAGCATGAGCACAACTGCATGGTCATAGAGCTTTCTTCCTCTCTCTCTGATGCTGTATTTTAAGATGTCAAAGATTGCACAATTGAAAAGAAAATGTGGGACAAACTGAAGCTTGTGCATGGCGGTGATGCAAATGTTCTGAGAGCCAAGGCAGAAAGCCTTAGAGGAAAATTTGATGATCTCATAATGAAAGAAGGATAAAACATCACACAGTACATCACAAGAATAAAAGAAGTAGTCAATGCTATATGAGGTGTTGGAGGTACACTTGAAGAGGAGACAGTGGTAAGTAAAATCTTAAGAACCTTATTGCCTGTATATGCTATTAGAGTTTTTTCTATTCAAGAAATGAGAGCAGT
>MU225643.1:837618-859026 GCA_018584345.1 Thuja plicata | reverse complement strand
AAGGAACTTATTTTCATCATTGGGCCATTATTAACGGACATAAAAAAATCACACAATCATCACTAGTCACAAGCGCAACTATGAAGATATGAATGTGATTTATATCAGATTGGAATGTGGAAAGATTATAACATAAGCATCAAATACATAAAGGTCAAGATGAATTCAATTTTAGCTTATCCGATTTAATGTAGAAAAACCATGCTCGCATCAAGGCATAGATGTCAGGATGACCAGAAGAACGTTTGTGCAAAAACATTCAGGGATGAAGCCTCAAATATCCTAAGTGTTTCAATGGAACAAAAAGAGACACTCAAGAGTTTCAAGACCACACCCACAAGAAAAAAGCAAATAAAAACATGCCCCAAGCCCCAAGTCCTCTAGCTATGCATCTTGGAGAGACTTATTAGACAATGACACTCAACGAAAATTAATAATAGTAAACACACAAAGAAAAGATCATGACATAGCTCAAGTATTTAGTGTTGTGTTTAAAAATTTAAGTGTGTTAACTGAGACTGAGTTCCAAGGATAAGGATCGAATGCTCGCAAGCGGGTAAAATCACATGACAAAATTGGGTAAGACCAAACTGATAAGAGTTAAAAAACACTTGATGTCAGGGGTTGTATTGAAAAGTACAGTTGGGGTGGTGTTGAAAAACATCATTTGTGAGATGTCCTAAAGACTAATGCATCCAAGAGACCAAAGCTAACACAGTTATGCCCCTTAGAAAAAGACAAAGACCGATTCCAGACCAAAGCAACAAGGATAAGGCATGATGGAGAAAGGCTAAGTGTCGAGGACACACGCTAAGAAATAGGGGTGAAAAGGCCTCAAGTAGCACCCATTTCCAGGTTTTCACCACTTGGATTTTATTACAATTTTTCGCTACCAAGGCGCCTGTGTCCAGGTTTTCACCAAGGCACTTTTTCTATTTTTTTGAATTTTTGATTTTTTTTGTATTTTTGGAATATATAATTTGTTTGGAGATACATCAAAGTGCATATTGCTAGGTTTTCACTAAGATGATTATTTTTTTAGGATATTTTCTAATTTTTAGAATTTTTGACAATACATCATTTTTTTGGATTTTTTCAGGATCAATAATTGTGTACAAAGGATTCCCCTAGATAGAATGGGCATCATGGATAGAAGTTATTTAGGTGAAAGAAATTTATAGGATTAAGGAGCTGATATCCCTCTATTGTAGATAGTAAATAAGCACCTAACCCAAAAGCTGTTGTAATGATGTAAGGTCCAAGCCAATTAGGTTCAAATTTGCCCTTTTGATCTCTATGGTGTTGATTCTTAGGATTTTCACGTAGGACCAAATATCCCACTTGGAATTCTCTAGGGAAAACCTTTTTGTTGAAGGCTTTGGTTATGTGCTTTTGATAAACCCTCATATGGTCAAATAATGCTTGATGTTTTTCATCTAGAAGTTCTAACTCTTGAAGTCTCATGGCGAGGTAGTCTTCATCTGTAACTAGACCTTTGAGGGAAACTCTAAGTGAAGGAATCTCAACCTCCAAAGGTAACACTACTTCAACGCCATATGAAAAGGAAAAAGGAGTAGCCCCAGTAGGAGTACGAATACTCATTCTACAGGCCCACAAAGCCAGATTTATCTATAAGTGCCAATCTCTACCATTCTTACAGACTGTTCTATGTAGGATTTTAAGAATGGTTTTGTTTGATGCCTCTGCTTGACCATTTCCTTAAGGGAATTAAATGGAGGACCAATGTTGTTTAATCTTGAATTTCTTGCAGAGTTATTTAAGGTCCTTATTTTTGAACTAGCCTCTGTTGTCAGTGATAATCTCAGAAGGCACTCCATATTGACAGATGATATGGTTCAGAATGAATAGAGAGACTATCTTGCCCAAGGCAACAAAAAGTGGGACAACTTCTACCCATTTAGTAAGGTAATCAGTAGTAGTGATAATAAACTTGTGTCCACCTGATGAGGTGGGATGAATCTTCCCAACAAAATCAAAGGCCTTGCGCTGAAATGGCCAATGGGATATAGAAGGAATGAGCTCCTTTCCTAGAGCATGTATCAGGTTACCATATTTTTTACACTTTTTACATGACTTTGCAAAAGCTACTACGTCAATATGCATCGTAGGCTAATAGTACCCCACTCTGAGCAACCTTCAGGCCATGGAAAGACCATTGGAATGTCCCCCACAGATGCCCTCATAGATGTCAACTAACGCTTGGTGGGATTCTTCCTTTTCTAAGCATCTAAGAAGTGTTCCATCTAGACCCCTCATATACAAATCACCAGAGATAAGGGAATGGCGAGAGGCATTTCGAGTAAGGTTTCTGCATTCAGATCGGTTAAAGGTTTCAAGAATAATACCTTTATGAAGATATGAGTAAATGGCACTGTAATTGGATGAATCATGACCAACAAGGGTACAAATGACATGGATTTCTTGAGAGTCATAGATAGGGTGATGTAGCTCTTCCGCTAGGAATTCAAATCTGGATTCATGTTTCTCTAACTAAAGGAGTGAAGCAAGTGTAGCCATAGCGTCAGCTGCTTTGTTTTTTTCTCTAGGGATTTTTTGAAACGTGATGAATGTGAAGTATCATTTCAAGGAATCAACCATTTGCTTGTAAGGTACCAGTTTCTCATTTTTTGTTTGATATTCATCATTAACTTGGTTGATTATCAGCTTTGAATCCCCATAGATGTGTAACTCCATGATTCTCCATTCTATGGCCATCTTAAGTCCATTTGTTAAAGCTTCATATTCAACAATGTTGTTTGGACATGGGAATAATAACTTGTAAGATTTAGGAATCGTTTACCCATGAGGAGAAACAAACAACACACTTGGTTCAATAAGCACTGAAGATCTATCTTGAAAGTATGTAGGGATACAATCAAGTACCTCATCCTTAGGCACCTTAGAGAGGTTTTCACCCTTGGATACACCATTTCTTTTTAATTTTTTGGTTCTGACACCGCCACACAGTGGTTTTTGCCATCATAATTCCTATTCTTTTGATTTTATTTTATTTTTATTTTGTGACTAAGGTACTTGATTTCTGGCTCTGTCATGCTGGTAGTTGGCTCACTGGTGGAAGAGACTATAGGTTCAATCGCATTTAGGTAACATGATATCTCATAATCATTTTGAAACGTTAAGAGCTCAGGTTCTTGATAGTGTTGGGACCAATCAATGAGTTCAGGATGAACAAGCGGCAGGTCAATGAATGCTTCAAGGTTATAAATGTGAATAATATTATCACCGGTGACCGAAGAGATGGAGTCCGTCAAGTATCCTTCTAAGCTACCCAAATCAGGATTCGTCCTAACAAGTGAAGAATCATCCACTAAGGCAACATGTGGGTTCAAATCCTCTAATCCTACACGTGACTCACCAAATACCTCTTGTTGACAATTATAAGTGTGGATGACATAAAAATACATGTCAACTATGGAAGGCTCTGAGAAGGAGTCCCATTCATACTCATATGAACTTGTGTCTGAGCTGCAACTAGGATGCTTACACCATGACAGTTTGGGACATCATGATGTGGAAGGTCTAGCATAATCAAGAGTATCACCTTCTCTTTCCATTAAATGAACAAGATTATTTCATTGACATTCTTTGAAAGGATCTTCTACATCTGACCCTTGTTTTAAAGTTGCAATCAACGTGTGAGTGACCAGAATATCTGAATCTCCCCAGAGGATATTAGTGGAAGGGACCCAATCTTCACACATATCTTGCTGATTTGTCAAACTAGGTACGTATTCTGGTTCATCTTCACTATCTGACTTATTAAGGATAGGATTAGTGTGCTTGTTGTGATTCGCAAAGCCTAGGCCAACCGACTTCTTAGACTTGCATCCAAAAAGAGCATGATCAAGAGGTTTGGCTCTAACATCTAATCTGTGACTAAGAGGGCCATGTCCGGGATATCCCATCTATCTAAAAAAAGTATACCCTTGTCCATAAGCCTTAGGAGAGGGAGAGAAGTTATCGTTGTGCATATATTTCTCTTCTCTATAGATCCAATCCCTAACAAATTTCTTTTCTTTCTCATCTTGAATATGCACCAAGGATTCTACAAATGTGCCAAATAAAGTCATAGCTGAAGACGAAGGTCTCTTTTTTTGTGAAGGTTTTCCATAAGACCAAGGTGAAACTGGTAATGTTGTGAGGGAGTTGAGTTGATACCCCCCATGCCAAGGTCTACTAACTTGATCTTGTCTTTACATTCAACTAAGGTCGCATCAAAGTCTTCTTCTTCTCTACTGAGGGGAACATGAGTTCCTACTAAAATTGAGTTAACATATAAAGTGTTATCCCCAGGTATACAAATATCTATTCTATTTTAGGGGAACTTAACACACTGATGATAGGTAGATGACACCGCTTGCATATCATGAATCCACTGTCTACCAGTAAGATATTATATGCAAGGGGACCAACATCAACTATTTGAAATAAAATATATTTTTCAACATGGCCAATCCTAATAGGAAGGACAACCAACCCCTTGGAACTTCTTTCTGCCTCATCATATGCTTTGATGGGGATCCTTTTCCTAGCATCTATGACTTTTTATGAATAACCCAACTATTTCAAAAGACTAAAGGAACATATATTAAGCCCATCACCCCCATCTATCAACACACACCTAACACGGGTTCTGTGGATCACGACCTCAATATGAAGAGCAAGATTGTGTGGGTGGCTCAAGGATTTATCATCATCCTTTGAAAAGGTAAGGTAATGAGGTCTAGAAATGTGGTTAACCATGTTCTAGAATTGATCAAAATCTAAGTTTTTGGGGATGTTTTCCGTGTGCAAAGAATCCTCAAGGACTTGCTTGTATCTCGGGGACAACTCTAAGAGCTCAAAGATCAAAATTTGAGCTAGGGTTCTTTGCAACTGATCGACAAGATTATAAGTAGACTTAGGATTAACTGTTGGTTTTGAGGTGACATTCTTGGATGCCACTTTCTTAGATTTAATTGATTGACTCGAATTGGGCCCTCTAATGACAATAGGACCTTGACTTCGTGTGACAAAATTGAGGGTTTGTGAGGATGCTCTAGAGTTAGGACCCCTTAGCACTACGATGGGTTCTTCATCGAAGATATGAGGAGAGTCCACATCTAGATCATAACCATAGGGATCTTTACCCCTCATCATGTTGACATTTTCTTCTATAAATTTAAGCATGTTGATAGTATTCTCCACATCTGCATAGGTGTAATTGATCTCAGATTTTCCATTCTTAACTTTAGAGGTTTCCCCCTTTTCATACTTGGGAAACGGTTCTTTGAATGCCTTATGATCAGCATTGGTGTTCAATCCATCTATCTTAAGTTTTCCACTCTCAATGAGATCTTGAATGATATGCTTGAGTTTCCAGTAGTTTTCAATGTCATGTCCAATACCATTATGAAACTTGCAAAAGGATTTCTCATCCCACCAATGTGGCTTAACATCAGGTATATAATGTTTCGCGGGATCTTGAGGATGTGCAAGGTTGTTGGAAATGAGTGTTTTCAAGACATCCTCATATGAGTCACCAAGTTTTGAAAATTGACGTATTTCTTTCTTAGGCCTATCTTGGTATCTTGACTTTCTCTCTTGTTGATTAGAGGCATTGAGCTTCATGGCTTTCACAACACTAGACAACTGGAGCATAGTTTGATCTTTGGGTTGGGAGGAGTCCACAACTCCATCATTGAGCACTTGTTTATTCCTATTCTCGTGTGATTTATTTCCTTTATCCTTGTTAGAGTTGTTGTTTTTTTTACCATTGTTGTTGTTGTTTCCATGTTTGGTCAAAATTCCTTGCTCTTTCAAAACATCCTCAATCCTACATGCGGTTTCAACCATGGTGTCAAAGGAATCAAAAACCATCTTCCTAACTTCATAACACATTTTGGGAATCAAGTTGCTAACACAGATTTCAATCTTTTCATTTTCAAGAATGGTTCTAGAGTAGTGAGAGCATTGTCGTCTCCACCTTTGCAAGAAAGTGACAAAGGATTCCCCTTGATTTTTCTTTAAGTTGCATAAGTCCAACATGGTGATTAACCTTGAAAGGTTGCATGCAAAGTGTTGAACAAATATGTGGACACGCTCTTTGAAAGTCTTAACGGGAGGAGTTATGTTGGTGAACCATTCCATTACTTGACCCTTAAGACTCCTTGGGAACAATCTCATGAGGTACGAGTAATCTTGATGGAACTCAAAACTTGTGGTATAAAATTGGTGCACATGATCATGTGGATCGGGCACCAAAAATATGTGCTAAAATGTTGACACGCTTCTATGAGTCATTATATTCAAGATTGCTCAAGGATGGGGTCTCAAATGGTGACTCATAGCTCCCTATTCATGGAGTGCAAGCGTTTGTAATGGAGGCCCTCAATTTAGACCTAGTTATGCCCATGCAAGTACACTATGAAATGAGAGATTCAAAGAGGAAAAGCAAGGATGCTAGTCTCTATGATCATCAAATATGCATTGCAAATAAGAATGAAATCTATTCTATATGATAACAATGCATGAAAGGAAACTAGTCTATATGATAACAATGCATGAAATTAAATATGCAAGATTAATCTATTGAAAGGAAATATGAGTCTAAATTAACATGAATCTACTCTAAATTGATTGCCATGAATGCATGAGAGAAGAAGACAAGAAGAAGAAGTTGCATGGTTCAAGCTCAAATGCTCAAACTCTCCTCCAAAATTGCTCTCCATACCTGCAACATAACAATAGCATAAAAGTGTATATTTTTTTGATTATCCAAATGAGAAGGAGAGGTTTCCTTTTAAAGAGCAATGGACGGTAGAGATTAAGAGGTAAAAAGAAATGAGCAATGGTGGAGATTAAATCTTGGTTGATCCATGTGTTCATATCTTCAAAAGGCAAAATCAAAGGCTATGATTAAGAGGCAAAAAGCCCACCATTTAGGAAGATGTGTAGAAAAAGGAACTTTATTTATTTTTATTTAATTTATTTCCTTTTTCAACACAAAGAGAGATTTAAGTAGGGGTTTTATTTATTTAATTAAAAGAGGGATTTTATTTTAATTAAATAAGATTATTTTATTTAATTAAAAGGGAGATTCTAATTAAATAAGATAATATTATTTAATTAAGAGAGATTTTAATTAAATAAGATAAGATTATTTAATTATAAAAGGATTTTAATTAAATAAGATTATTTTCTTTAATAAACAGGGATTATTTTCTTTTAATTAAATAAGATAATTGATGAAATGATCAAACCTTAGGAAATATTGAAATAATTGAATTAATTACGATTTGATCAAGGAAATTGATTTGAATTAAAATGTTGCAAAGCATTGATTCAAGAATTTGATAAATTGATTCTGTCATTTGATAAATTGAAGAATGGGGGCCCATAGTCTAGGCGACCATTTTAGGGTGCATACAAATATAGTTATTTTAATAATTTAGAATAACATCATTCATCGTAGCATCTTGCATCATTTTAAATCTCATTTTCTAAGTTGTTTCTTGAAGATCAATTTGCAATCGAGAGCATTAATCAAGTCCTTAGAACTAGAGAGCCATAAATTGCTCATGTTTGCTTTCAATTCATTGCTTTAAACTAGTATCTTATCTTAAATTGATTGACCATATTTATATTTTATGAAGGTTTGTGATACTCAATTTACACACACACACACACACACACACAAATGACACCCCCTATGGGGCCCACGCCTCACTAATATTGATGTATTTTCTAGCTTCCTTTTTGCATATTTTTGTGCTTGCAGGTTTGAGAAAAGCAAAAAAGTCACTTTTGACAGGAAGAACGTCACCTTTGCATAGTAGTTCATTGCCTTTACCACAAATGTTGTTGAATTTGTAGTAAATAACATTGCCTTTGCACCAAAGTTCATCAATATTAATCAAAAGGGGTCGCTTCAACATTTTATTCTATCACTTTCCGTCTTAATTCTGTCGCGTATAAACTAAAGTTTTTCACTTTTGATATACATATTGTCGTCTTTAATCAAAATTTTGTCACTTTTGATCTAAATATTTTTGCCTTTAATCAAAATTTTGTTGCTTCTAATCTTACGTTCGTCACTTTTGATCTAAAGATTGTTGCCTTTAAGCTTTGTAATGTCGCTTTTAAATCCGAGTCAAAGAATTTAAATTTGAAAGCTAACTTCTGCTTATGATGATTTGTAGATGGATAAGGTGATAAAAATAAAGAAGGTTACCTTGATAATTCCTAATCATTTTGCACAAAATGAGGCAAAGAGAGAAAATCGATACACAAAGAAGATACAATAGGAAAATGAGATGGAAAACTTGGTGAAGAAGGAAAAGCTTATAATTGATATGTGAGTATAATCAACATATATTGAGTTGAATATAGAGTAACAATAAACTTAGATGCTTATCCTTTTTAGATTTCATTGATTTAGAATTGTTGATTTTGATATCATTTGGATTTCCTTCACTTTGGATTGCTTGTTTTGAGCTAACATTTATGGAAGCATTGGATGCTAAGGAGCTAGAACTATCACCAAGTTAAGGTAAAAAAATAAAAAATATAAAAAATGCGCTATCATCATTAAAGGTGCACACTAAAAAATCTAAATTGTTCATTTGTACTTCTTTCAATTTGTGAGAATTAAATTCAAACACAGATACTAATTAGGAGACCATCTTATTTGTGAACAAAGATAGTAGGCCTATGCTCTCACCATTTTTAAGGTGATCAAAATGCCAAACCTATCAGAGCTCCCTTAGTTAGAAAAGGTCTAAAAATGAACAATGTGTTCTTTGTGTTTGGAGGCTAAGGATAGTATGGATATGCTCTCATCTTTTAGGTGATGAAAATACCAGACCTATCTTAACCTTGGTTTAATTCAAAGTAGTTCATTTCTTATAGCCATAGTGGGCCCTGCATCTCAATATTTGCCTTACAAGTTCAGTGAGAGGGAACAAACCAAGTGGGTTACAACCATTTAAGCCACGGTAAATCCAATGCACTATAATAAAAATGCATTAATCCTTAATAGAGTGAATGATAGAGAGATTTTGAGGATGGCCTTCCTCTAGTAGTTCTTTGAAATTGCACAAAACATCATTTTTATGATGGTGGGAAGCTCCTATAATGGGAGGTAGACTCAAATTATTTTTGAACAAAATCTTATTTAAAACCATGTTAATTAGTAAGCCTACCCTATTATCTGTATTGAATCCAAATTCAATAGGTAGATTGCTTGAAATATTTTCATGTATCACACCCGTTAAAATCATTTGGGAACATACACTAAATGTTATAGAAATCTTAGACCAAACAAGTGATTGAATATGTTTTGTTATATTTTATGGTCTCATAAATTTGGAAGAAATTCATTTATTTCTAAAAACAAAACATCAAGCAAGTACAAGAAATCAAAAAATTGATCCAAGAACCTGTTTCTGAGTTATACCCATCTTAAGTTGTCAAAAGTTCCAAAACTCTGTTTACAAACATCCTTGCTAAAATAAATTGATCTTTGTTTTGTCAAACCAAGTCATTGTGATAGTATTGTCAAACACCTATTAATATTTGGTTTTGAAGGTTCATCATCAAGGATTCCAGATCCTTCACCTAGAACCCAAGAAATCAAAGTTAATTTTTAACCTTCATCAAAGAAATATACATTTTTCTATTAGGTTATATCATCTTAGACATACTTCATATTGAACATCGAAAATTGAGACACATAATAATCACTTGGTAGCAAAATTTTATTCATAATTCAAGACAACATCCAACATCTCTAAGGGGATATTTTCCACATTGATTTCAATCAATTTTTCATGCAAATATGAACTAGATAAGAACTATCATACATGACCATGGCCTCCTTGGCTAAACAAATTTGAGATCTCAAGAGACAAATTCATGACACAAACTCTAGAAAATGAGCAAGAGATGAACCAAACTCAAATCCTGAGAGATGCCTTTGAGAAACAAATGACAACATGGCCAATGCACAAATCCAAGGAATAGAAAGGAAAATAGAAAAAAATGAACAATAAATGGATGAAAATCATAAGAAAATCTTAAATTTAACACTCCTATAAACACATGTGAACCTAAATACCCCTCAGATAGAAAGTTTACACCTTTGGTGAAATCTTATAAATTATCTTTGAAAGAGATTATTGAAAACAACCTTATCACATTTCCTAAAGTGACTACATGGCGATGTGAATTCTTTAGTGACTATTGTGTATATAATAGACACAAAAAGTATAAGATCTGAAACTGGATGGAGTTGAAACATAAAATCCAATACATTATTAGTGATGAAATAATTGAAGTGGAAAATCCTAATGATCCATCCAATGAAGAACAAGACACTAATCCAAAGTATGATCAAAATCATGAACCTATGTCTAGAAATGGCCCATGTGTAGCCTCTACTTCTTCCACCATTCCTTCATATCCTAAAGCTTCAGAACCAGTAACACCAATTCCATCAAATAATGAACTTAATGATGATATCTTTCATGTTGACCATGTTGAATGTGTTTACCCTCAAGGGATATCTCCAAAAGAAATCCAAGACCATCCAAGTCTTGATACAAAAACCTCTCATACTTCAAAGATCCTAGATACTAAGAAATCATGTGCTTCAATCGGTAATAAATCCACTAAAATAACCCCCCATCATGCCAAGATATTGAATCCTTTCAAGAAATATCCATGCATATCCAAACCCCTATCCCTTCGTTAGAAGTGGCTTCATGTCAAGAGGATAATCAAATGAATGAAGAAATAAGTCCTTACATAAATAAAGATCAAGACCATCCAATCTTCTCTAACATATAAGAAAGAATCCATATCCTTAACATCATATTATAGCCCCCTCATACCCTTTCACTTCTTCCAAGATGATACCATTCCACCTCAAGAGAAACATATCCCTCCACTTCCTATACCAAATCCACCTCCCAAGAAAGAGCATTATATTACTTCCATTACTACCAACAATACCCCTTCTTCCATTTCCAATGATACTATTGAAAATAAATATCACAACATCCCTTCCACATTGTCCAATGGTCCTCTTTCATGTCAATATAAAATTATCCCACCGTCTCCTCAACATGAACCTCCATGTCTATCTCAAGAAACCAACATTATTCCTAATTCTACTCATGATACTTATTATTCTCATGTTCCCATTGTTCCTATAAAAGAAATTGAGAAACCCATTGATATGAAGAAAAATATTAAATATCATGGCTTACCATACACGAATCTAACTCAAGATGTTGTTATCACTCATAATTCCTACATTCCCCCATATAAATCTAAACATACACCTCCCCCATCCTCAAAATCCATTTTGGGCCCCTATATCCCAGAATTGAAGCCTTCAAAACTTACATATATTTTGTGACCTTGTATTCCTCCATTAACCATACCCAACCATTCTATTTATCTATCCACTTACCCTATCATATATCAAGATCAATGCAATAACACATACTTGAGAAACTTCCAATCACCTATCCATCTGAACCCTCCATATTATTCCTATCCATCCATGACCCCCAAATTTTTTTGAAGAAACTTGGATGCCAAACATAAAAAATCATAAATTTGAGAATCCACATACATTCAAAGATCAATGTGTCCAATCTAATCAACATGTGAATACAAAGCAAAAGGATATATCAAAAAGACTGCAAAGGTCCACCAAGAAAAAATAAGAATCAAAGAAAATGTGGGTTCCTAAATCCCTCATTGAAGAAATGAATTCTAAAGCAACACAAAGAAAATAAAAATCAAAGTCTATGTGGATTCCCAAGTTGCTCTTACAAGGTTTGCACACAAAAGAAAAATCAAAGTTAACATTCAATCTTACAAAGGCTTCCACTACATATCCATTTAAATATTTTGCATATTCCAATTTTATGTTGGGTCCCTATGTCCCAAAATCCATTACCTTAGATACTTCATCACCTTTTCCATCTATTTTGGGTCCCTGTGTCCCAAAATCCACATTCTTTCCTCCAAACTCTCAAACTTCCCAATCCATTTTTCCTCCATCATTCCATCACCCTTCAAAGTGTGTGATGATATTGATATTTCCAACACTTCCACCTACCCCTACACAAACCTTTCAATATCCCATCCATTATCCAACACCTAGTTTTCATCTTTATGTCCCCCTTATCCAATCCGTAGCATAAAACCTTAACCACCATCTACCTTTATCCTCCATATTCCCCCCTTAACATCACCTTAACAACATATTTGAGCATACAGTTGATTGACATGGTCTATGATAGCATAAATTTCAAAGGAGCAGTATCCAAAGAGTAAGATTCTTGAATTCTTCCATTTCCTATCACACATTCACTATCTTCCAAAAAGTCAGAAAAAAAAAAGAAAAAAGAAAAAAGAAAAAGTAAAGAGAAATCATTCATCCTATGGTGAAAACCACTTCTTGTGGAGCCTTGGGAAAGTACCATGATGATACCCTGGAAAATAGGTGCCATGTGTAGTCCACCCTCTTGTACTCTACACTTGGGGTAAAGGTCCAACCATGCCATATTATCCATCATATCCTCCATTATCCCTCAACATCCATTATCTACCATTTATCTTATCTGCACACATATTCCCTTTTCCATAGTTGATCTTGACATGGTTGAGCATATCCATGAGCCTCACATATCCTATTCATTTATCCTTATCTATGATTTTTAACCAATATCCAATATCCATTATGCTATCCATCATCTTATGTTTATCCGCTTGTTGCATCTATGCTATTGTATTGTGATCTTTCTTATCCTAACCATTTCCAAGCATTCCCATAGCCATCCTACATGTCTTCCATCAACACTTATCATGATTAAGCTTAATCCTATATGTATATACCCATTGATCTTGATAAAAAATAAGGACATACAATAAAAAAAATGCTCTCAACAATTCCTTGACATGTCCATTTCTTTGGATCAACCATGTCTTGAACTACACCATGATCATTAACTTATAAATTATTCCCAATGCACCACATCATTAGCCTACATTGCTATTTTCCCTTTCCCTTAGCTTGGGTAATCTTCACGAGGCAGTCCTGAGGCTCACATAACATGCTGCTTCCATCATTTCCATATCTATTCTAGTCCATTAGTTCATTCCTCCACTCACAACGGATTATGCCTTGCTAGACATCATGGGAAAATAAATATGATATTGGTTAAAATCTTTAAAATAAAAAAAAAATCATAAATATCATAAAATCAAAACAAATCATAAAATCTTAAAAATCATATAATAAAATTCCTCACAGTGTGGCACTTAACACAATAAGAATGAATTGACCTTCTATCTAATTAGCTTTTAGTTATGTGATCATTAGTATTTATCAATCTACCTTGTGTCTTCATCAAACACTATCATGATCTACCATCTATATTATACATGATGCATCCTTCCTAAAACAAATCATCTCGATCACCCTTTAAAACAAATTAGTTGTGACACAAATCACTTCTGCATGAATTCCTAACAGTTGACTGTTTGATATATTTGATTGATTTTGATCCGTACTCATCATCACTATGCATATCCATGATAAATTCCCTTTTCTACATATCACAACTTAGAAATAAAGTCTCATCATGGTAGTTGTGCTTAACCGGGGGCAAAATCTTGATCCTACCTCTTTTTAGTTGAGTTTCGCACAAAAAAAACAAGCAAATATGTCAAACAAGTGTACCCAAAACCAAGATCAAGGCCTATAACATCAACAATAAAAAAACAATACCCATAAACTCAACATCAAAAAATGGATGAATTCTTCTCAATACTAATCAGACAATAATGAAAAACATGTTAATCAATTGTTTCTTGATTTTTGATTAGTAGATCAATGAGGTAGAACTAGAAAAAAAATGATGTAGCATGATTTGTTTCTTTGTTTGATATTGTGAGAATATCAATTGTTTCTTGATTTTTGATTATCATGTCTCTTTAATGGAGTAATGATGTCTTGGACTAGAAAAACAATGATGGAGAATGATATTTTCTTTGTTTGATTCTTTTGAGAAGATCCTTTCTAATGTGCAAAATTTGTCTAAGGATACGTGTGATAAAGGATCATTGCATACATCAAATGAACTTATCCAAGGATATGGGCAATAAAGGACTATTGGGATGATGGAAAGGATGTGTACTAAGAGGGGAGGGGTGAATCAGTACTCTTAAAACTTTTTGATCAAATCTTGTTAACACTGTTCTTCATTAACCGATTGAGTAGATTCACATATACCAAACATGTAGTATCAATGGTGAAATGTAAATGCATGTAAAGTATATAATAAACATACATAAAATTAAGTAGTCATTACACTAGTATTTTGGTATCGCATAAAACCCCTGTTAGAAGGTAAAAAATACGGTGGGGATGAGACCCATAAAAATTCACTACTGCAGAAATAAAGTTATCCTGTTAAAGCTTTTAAAAATGACCACTTCTGATGATCTTACCCTATTAGGAGTAACAATAATATTGATTAGATCTACCCTGTGTGAGGATTTTTCAACACAATCTATGTGTGCACTCGGTTAAGAGATTTACAATAAGACTGTTAAGTCTACTTTGTTAAGAGATTTAGGGTCTATTAAAATTGTTAGAGAGTAACAAAAGTTTGATCTAAAACATATACAATCTCAATATTGCTGATACAAATCCATTATGTTCATACAAAAATATATCACCTCAATGTGAATGATAATACCTTCTACTTTGTTTTGCTTGGTAGCCTTGCCTTAATTCTATAAACTGATTTATGCAATGTAGTCTCTTTCTCTAAAATTCCCTTATCTTTGATGTCTGTATTATGGTGGCTACTTGATCATTTCTTGATCAACATACATAACAAAATTTTACATCTATACATTTATATATCAAATGATATGACCTAATTAGGGTTTAACAATTAGATCCTTATCCTAAGATCAACGGTGTACAAAATTTACCTTGATCATCTACACATAGGAGACATAAATAATTAATGTTGTAAATCTATAATTAATGTCCTCCTCGATCCTGTAAACCATTTTCTAGGTCGGATAAAAATTTGTTACATCGAATGATGTGCCATAACAAACTTTTAGATGTTCTCTATTCCACTCAGTGTTTCTATCTCTCGATGCTCGGTGTTGTCTATGTATCTCGGTTATGCTGGTGTTCAGTTATGCTGTGTAGCTTGGAATTGTCTTCTGTTTGGTATAGTCTATCTACTCGGTAATCACTATGCTCAGATGACTCTGGGCGTGATCAGTACTCTTAGTTGACTCTGCACTTTGGTGATTAAACCGACTATCCTATTTGTGAATTTGTTATGAACTGTCCATTATGTCTGCTTGATAACTAATGAAAACTTCAATGTGCAATTGGAGTAACATTCTCCCCCTTTAGCATTAGTATCAAAAACTTAGTACTGTACATAATACTATACATAGTGACTCCCCCTTTGTACATGAACCCCCTTTGTATATACTTGGTATATGTATATGAAATCATACATATTATAGTTTCCCTCTTTACTATACATATATACATATATTTCCCCCTTTTTTTGAAAATAATGACAAAAGGCGTATAAATTACAGTTTGTCAAAAATATTGGGATGAGTATTCTTGAGTGTTTCCAATAATTTCTCCCATTCCTCCTTCAAATGATCGAGGGTGAGTATCTCTAGATTTAGTTGAGCATGCATATCATATATGCTTTCTGTCACTGATAATTCTGGGGTGGAAATGAGATTCTTTGACAATGTCACATGTTTCTACATCATGACTAAATGCGGTAGTAACATTTCCTGGAGCTTGGTTACTTGTTCTCTAATTTTTTCCTCTTCTTTCTGTAGGTCTAGTCTCAACCACTTGTTTTGAAGTACCTTGATGTAATGCATCTGCAATGCATGTTGCTTGATTGATAGACTTTGTGCACTAACCTGTAGATCTTAATCTATTTGCTTTAGTTTTTCGCTAATCTCGCTAGTGAAGTGTTCTAATGTGCATAATTTCTATAGAATTTTAATGGCTTCTTCTTCTTCTTCTTCTTCTTCTTCTTCTTCTTCTTCTTCTTCTTCTTCTTCTTCTTCTTCTTCTTCTTCTTGGTGATAGCACTAAAGCTAATTGAGCCTTTTGCTTAGTTTCTGACTTTGATTTCTTGGTACTCAGTGTGATACCTTGGTGATGTGCCTAGGTAGCTGACCTTCTGTCTATAGTAGATGTATCTACTATCTTGTTAGGAGTTTCTATGTTACCTTCACATTTCTCTTCTAAATTATCAGTGGTATCCTTAGGTGTATTATCTTGTGTAGTCCCACCACTAGGCCCAGTCTCTTTACCATGATCTTCACCCTTACCTTCAATTGTATCTGTTATCTTCTCAGGTGCCTTCTATTGTGTTTCAGTCTCAAGTTCAATAGCTTTGACCAGAGTATGTAACTGGCCTAGTACATCTGCTTGAGAGACATATGATGTGTCTTGCTCATCTATAGTCTCAGTTGCTTAGATTGACTAGTCTTCCTTGGCTTTATCACCTGGATTACCTTTAGTTACATCCAATATTGTGATCTACATGTGACCTAAATTAGTCAAGAGATTAGGAATACCATCTAAAACATTATCTATTGATACATCATCAACTGTTATAGGTTTTGTACTTGGTCCAGTAGATGCAACATCATTTACTTTCTTGGTATCCTGAATGTCCTCGGTTGGATTTAGCATTTTGTTCCAATTTTTGGTGCTCTCAATATCCACTTCCTTCATATTTCATTGTAGGATATTCACTGTTCTTTGTTTCTTTGGAAATTTCTTGGCATATTATCTCATTATATCATGAATTTCCTCAATTGTGCACTCAGATTTTATAAGTGTGAGAGCTTCTTCTCTCATCTGTTTCTCAGTTTGGAGTGCATATGTCCATCTTGATGATATTCTATCATATAGTTCTAATGGAATACAAGTAGAAAAATCAACTAGAACTTGTGTAAATTTAATCATCATACCTATTATTTCTTCTTCTAATTTGTCCTTGTGCTTGATAGTCAGATCATAATATGCTTGTATCTTCGGATGTGCTAACTGTTCAATTGTCTTGATTGTCTCTGCAATCTCATCAATTGTCTATGAAGGCTTATTTATTCCAACCTTGAAGTTTTCTGGATTGTCTTCAGATTCATCCTTGTCATCTTTGCTTCGCATATATTTCCTCTTTTTTACTACCCTTTTGCTTCTATTTTTGGTATGTAAATTTCGGTGAGGGTCTTGTTATTTTTGCTACACCTTTCTTCAAAGGTGGTGAATCCTTAGTCACCAAATGTGAGATGGTATTTGATGGTGATTCAGTCTTTGTGTTCTTGATTGGTTTGGCCTTAGGTTCCTTAATTGGTTCTACATCTAATTTGGTGTCCTTAGTATCATGAACTGATTATGCTTCTTGACTGATTGAGGTCTGTTCTTCAGTTTCCTCTTCAAACTTGTTTAATTCTTCATCGGTGATCACAATTTTCCTCTTCAAAGTTTTGAAAATCTTTGTATTTTTCCTTCCCAATTGTTATACTTTCAATTGTACTACTATTCAGGTCTTTGCCTCTTCATAGGTGCCAAATCTGATAGTAGATTTGTCAACATGATCATTTAACAATTTCTCAATAGCCTCAGATGCAACATCAATATCTAACTCATAGTCCATTGGAGGTAGCCATTCAGTCCTCAGATCTGCTACTTTGATTGATGTTGTATCTATTTCTTCTACAAAAAAAATATCATATTTGTATTTTTCTACTAGTTGTGTAGGAATACAGGATATCTTTTCCATCGTAGTTTTAAACTTAGAGAAATACTCATTCATTACAGGTTCAAATTTCTTTCCTAGACTAGTAATCATTTCATCAATCTGTACTGTAACTGGTCTGTTTGTCTTCCACTTAACTTTACCGATTGAGGGAAAGAAATTTTGTATGTAGAAGAATATGCAAAGTAGTAATGAACCAAAATTACATTTATTTGTCTTTGCTGATCTTATGGTTCTCATGTTTTCTTCTAGTTGCCTCTATAATAACTCAAAAAGATCAAGTTGTAGACATTTATTGACTATTTTTTAGGCTATGTCAACAACTCCACATGGTACATTGTTCAGTCTGCTAGACTGGAATATCTTATACCCAATGGCATAAACACCGAATCTCAGTTTAGCATAATTGATGCAGTTGATCTTCAAACCTCTACCATCCCACTCGGCTAATGTTAGATTTTCCAACTCCGTTCTTGATAGGTGTCTTAGGGATTTGGATTTTTCAAATGGGATATCTTGTAACTGCATGAATGACATCCCTGGTTATCTTCTTAAGTTCATCCAGACATAAATTTCCATCATGTACTCTACTTAGTAAAATGTGGATCCATTCATTATGAAAGACCTTCAAAAAATATACGACATTGGTTAACCCTTTAACCTCTAAGTGTTTATGGTCTTCTTTCAATTTTTTATCTATGCACAATGATTGGTATGTGGACATGAGCTCAAAATCTCTAATTTCATGAATTTTTCAATGAATGTATGCACGCACATTTTTCACTAGCAAAACCCTAGGCAAAATAGATGAAAATGCACCTTGATTGTCTGGTAGGGCTACAACCTGTGGATGGATCTTGTAATTTGGTTCCATACAGGTGGATTTCTTCACCAAAATAACCTTCTTATCCTTATCCATTTTAGCTTTCATTGTTCGTTATGAACATGCCACAATTTCTGTATTAGGGATTCTGAAAAATGTGCTCAAATAACTCGATGAGGGAAGAATCCATAGAAACTAACCTTTGTATGCTTAGAATCTACTAAAATATCTATTGAATGCATGAAAAATTTCTTCTGCAACTTAGTTTTCCTTCCTTTGTTCTTCTCTATGACCGCATTGTGAATAAATGAGTTAACTTCGACCAAATTTATAACAAATAACTTAGGGTGGTGCAATAAATGCTCTTCACCAACCACTTGGTGAAAAAAAATTATGCTCAGTTAACAATTTCAATGCTTCAGCTTAGTGAGTATACCATGTACTCATGTACCATAGTAACTCAGTTATCTCTTCACAATTTCACTGACTGACAATTCTAACTTGGTACATATTAACTGACTCAACTAGATCATAGTAATCAAACATATAATACCATAGTGCATATTAATTCATGCTGATTTGGAATTTGTGCAATAAATATAGGAATTGATGTAAGATATATCATTTCAAAACATAGTTCCATACCTGCTTGTATTGCTTAGTTGGAGATGGTGGAGCCAGCTAATCCATTATATGAGGTGTCACCAACTGTTGTGCTTGGTCCTGCATTATCATTTGATGCTCTTCTCTACATTTGATTTCTGATACTCACAATTTCCTCAATTGTATTTCCATTTCCATAAGTGTTTATTTGGTTTGCACAATCTCTTCTTAAATGACTGACTTTGTGATAGTGAGAAGATGCCATTCCAGAGCTTGACGAATTCCTAGATTTGGTTCACCACTGTCTCATACAATTTTATTATGTGTCCATATTTACCACATATTTCACAACTACTCCAAGTGTTGTAATCCCATGCATAACCATTGCCTTATCTTCTTGGTTGATTTACCTTTTCTTGTCCTTTAGGCTTCCAGATTTGCTTTGTGTTCTTTCTGCATGCTTGAGTTGTATGACCATTCATGTTGCAATTTTGACAATATTTATCCATGTAAGGTTTCTTCTATGGTTTGTTCATTTTGGATCTACACTCATGTGCTTTATGTCCATGCTTATAACAATTATAGAAAATACCATTGAATTTAGAAGGGTTTCAAGGAATACCTTTTGCTTTGCTTATGTAAACATTTGATGTGTGGTCTGGTTTTCCACAATGATAGAAATAGGGCTTCTTGGGCTTTAGGATTGAGTATACATTCTTTTTTTCAACTTTATCTGATGATTCTCCTTGCTCAATATACCCTAATCCAGCATTGTTGTTCAGTATTCTTTGATAGTTCAAAAATTCATCCATTCTCTTAGTCCTTTCTTCAGATATCTTAATCACTTCATTATGTTGTTGTAAGACCTTCACTTCATTTCTTAGTTTTTAATTTTCTTCTTTCAATATTCCTATATCCTCTATTCTTTTTGTAAGTTCAGTATTCTCTCGGTTAGCCTCATGATTCATAGTAACCACTTGATTGGTAATCTCAAAGTAATATTCAGTAAGTCTCAATATCTCAGTTTCTTTCTCCTAACTTTTCAGTCATCTATCTTCTATCATCAACAACCATTTTTCTATCTTATTTATATTTCTTTGCATCATTCAAGACTTCAACCATTCTAACCATTTGTGTATCTTGACCGATCTGTAGTGCTTTCACTTGTTCAGTAAGTTGTTGATTGCTTTCAAATAGCTTTGATACAATTCCTTCAGATGCATCAGATGTGCTACCAGATTTAGATCTAGATGTATCAAATGGGTCATGAATCTCTTGTTTATGATAATCAATCTCATGATAGAGAATTTCCAGCTCCTTTCTCGTAATCAACATCTCCTTGAGTTTCTCTTTAGCTTCCTTATATTGTTCGACATATATCTGCAACTGTAACTTCTGATTCTCAATTTTTTTTTCAAGTGTATACCTTTTGATTGTAAGATTTTTTCTCTTTAGCTATTAAAACTTCAAAATAAGAGAACTAGATCTGATACCAATAGTTGAGATAATGGAAAGGATGTGTACTAAGAGGGGAGGGGAGAATCAGTACCCTTAAAATTTTTTGGTCAAATCTTGTTAACATTGTTCTTCATAACTGATTGCGTAGATTCACATATACCAAACATGTAGTATCAAGGTTGAAATGTAAATGCATGTAAAGTAAATAATAAACATACATAAGATTAAGTACTCACAACACTAGTATTTTGGTATCGTAGAAAACCCCTATTAGAAGGTAAAAACTATGGTGGGGATGAGACACACAAAACTTCACTACTGCAAAAATAAAGTTAGCCTGTTAAAGCTTTACAAAATGATCACTTCTGATGATCTTACCCTATTATGAGTAATAATAAGATCAATTAGATCTACATCGTGTGAGGATTTTTCAACACAATCTATCTGTGCACTCGATTAAGATATTTAAAATAAGACTGTTAAGTCTACTCTATTAAGAGATTTAGGATCTATTACAATTGTTAGAGAGTAACATAAGTTTGAGCTGAAACATATACAATCTCAATATTGCTAATACAGATCCATTATGTTCATACAAAAATATATCACTCTTAGTAATAACTGAGAGGGGGGGGGGGGGGGGGGGGG
>MU225643.1:821488-837568 GCA_018584345.1 Thuja plicata | reverse complement strand
CTTAAAACTTAGTACCACAAAATTATACCTCTAGTTATCTTTAGTCCTATAAGATGAATGCCTCCAAATACTTATATCAAATTACTACTTGTCAGAATGCTTTGTAAAACCTTCTACTATATGTTTATCGATAAGCAGTCTTTTAATTTACCAAAATATAGTAAATAACTAGTGTATACCGATCAATCCAGATTTACTTACGTGACATGCAAAACAATAAAGTAATGACTCATAAAAACATTAACACATGGATTTTTAACATGGAAGCCCTGTTAAGGGAAAAAACACTGGGACCGGTAACCCAAATTTTCACTCTTCTAAAGTGATCTCAGTGAAGAGCCAAACCTGTTAAAGGTTACAAACACACTGTTAGGTGTGACCTTGTTAGAGGATTTAAATGAATAGTTTTTCACTTAGTATCCGGCATCTAATGCTACCATCCTTGATCAAACACTCACTTGGCCCGTCAATAAGTATCGGGCATATCCAATGCTACTTTGTATGATCAAACTTTTTGATACTCCTTGGGATGTATCTCAATTAGAAAAGACTTTTAAGTTCTTCTCGGTAAAGAGACTTGATGCTTCAATGGTTAAATTGAAAATGTATATTGATTTGTTCACATATACAACTTGAATTGCAGATTTTTAGATCTATTGTAAGTGCATTACCTTTCTGATTAATGTTATCAATTCAATACCTTTTCTCCACACTGTTATGCTCTGTGTTGCTATATCACTTTTCATCGGTGTTTGTAGAATTTAGCTCTTTCCTCAGCTTGATTGATCAGGTCTAAATGAAGACTTTATTCTCCTTCAGAATCTCTTCAGCATCTATTCTCTTGTCACTCCCCTAATTCACATTGAATTAGCTTGTCTCTTATATAGACATGATTTTACCATTTCTTGGCTTTCTTGATCTTGCCGTGATCCAAAATTCTTGCCAATTAGATTTAAAGAAAAAATCCCATTTTATCTTGTAGAGATCTTCTTTCCAACTGGACTAAGCAACTTTAAATATTTTACTTATCTACGACTTTATCTTGTCAATTAAAACAATGATAAGTACCAATTAAGTCTATATTTAGCTCTTGACAACTAATCTTTTTGTGGTTTTTGCACTCTTTGTTCTATCGGTCAATACTTTAGTTAGTCATCAGTGATAATTGACTGTTCCATCGGTGAGACTTCAGTTGTCTTTGGGATCTCTGTGCGTTGTCTATCCGTTGGACGACACTGTGAATCTGTCTGTCGGGTTACACTTTTCTTTGCTCATTGGGTAACACTATGAATTTGCTCATCGGTAATTTTATGCTTTTTCTCATTGGGTAACATTGTGAATTTTCTCATCGTTGGTTTACTCTATCCATCGGTGTGCACTCCATCGGTGTATACAGTCACTTTGTGAATACTTAACTTTTATGCATTACTGATAGTATAGCCTTTGATTCATTGGTTCTTTTAATTATTTAGTAATATGTACATGACCATATAGATTATATCAATTTGACATCAATGACAATACAATACATTAACTAATTTAATGTCTTGCATTAACTTTCTATGTCTCTGTGATCATCAACTTAACATCTTCAAACATTCAATCAGTCATAGTTCATCAATCTCTCCCTTTGGCATTGATGGAAACACACTACATTATCACACTTATATTATCACTAATACAATATGAAATATAATAGTTGAATTTCATCAAACTACCAATCTTATATACTATAACCGATACAAATATTTGGTCCTCGGTAAGCTCACATCTAGCTTAGATTTGATTCTTCCAGCTCTTTTTCTATCTTCAATCCCTTCACTGGATAGATGTAGAATCTTTCTTCTTCTGATGTGATGTGTTCTCTTCTTGTGTTTAACTCTCTCCCTTTGAATGTTCTTTTCTTTTGATGTCTCTTTTCTCTCTTGAAAGCAATCTCTCCCTTTGTATGTACTCTCCCTTTCTGGTTACATCTCTCCCTTTGGGTGGTGTGATAATGGATATAAGGTGGTGTGATAATGGATATAATTTCTCCCTTTTATATCAATGCCAAACAAATATTTGACTAAAATGCCAAACAATCCTTTCTATCCATAATATACTCCTTGAATTTCCCAATCCATCAGTAATATAACACATCTGGTTCTTGGAGTAGATAAATACCTTGCTGTGTACTGATGTATCTTTGAATTCCATCTCTTTTCTTGCATCAACATGAATGATATTTTGATAATATGTAAGCTGATGCAGCCTTCTAGTCATCTTACTGACATCTTACTAACCAGTAGACAAGGGTCTGACCCCTAGTCTTGTTCTCTCAAATAATGATACTTGATAGCAATATGCTTTGTTTTAGAATGCATGAATGGATTCTTGGAAATGTTTATTGCACTGGTATTGTTACAATAGATAATTACTGGTTCAAGAATTTTCATATGCATACCTTCCAGTAACTGTTTGATCCATGCAATATTTAAGCAGTTTGCAGCAGCATCAACATACTATGCTTCTGTAGTAGACTGAGATATGCATCCTTGTTTCTTGATGATCCATGTGACAAGTCTGTCACCCATAAAGAATTCTCCTCTAGTTGTGCTCTTTCGTTCATTAATGTTTCCAGCCCAATCAACATCGGTAAAGACCTTAAGTTCAAATTTTCCTTCTCTTCTATACCATAGGCCATAGTCCTTGGTATTGTTCAGATATCTTAGGATTCTTTTCACAATAGTCATATGTGATTCCTTGGGATTAGCATAAAATCTTGCAACTATTCCTACTGCATGTGCAATATCTAGTCTAGCATGTACACCATACATGAGTTTGCCAATCATTGATATGTACAAAATCTGATTTACTTCAGGTGACTTGTCCTCCTTTGTCAGCTTACATGCAGTTTCCATCGGCATTCCAACTGGCTTGGAATCTTCCATCTTGAATATTTTCAGCACTTCCTTTGTGTATTTGGATTGTGTAATGAAAATTTCTTCATCTTGTTGCATGATCTGTAGACCAAGAAAGAAATTTATCTCTCCAAACATAGACATCTCAAAATCTTTGCTCATTTCATTTGCAAATTATTTTCATAGCATATCATTTCCTCCAAATATGATGTCATCAACAAATATTTCAGCAATCAAAATTTTAGCATCAATATCTTCCTTCAAATAAAGATTACTGTTTTCACTAGTTCTTACAAATCTAATACTTATGAGATAGGAATGAAGTATTTAATACCAGGCTCTTGGTGCTTGTTTCAATCCATTCAAGGATTTGTGTAGTCTACATACCATGTTCCTCTTGTCTGGATCAACAAACCCTTCTGGTTGCTCAATGTATACCTCTTCCTCAAGTATTCCATTTAGGAATGCAGACTTGACATCCATCTGGTATATCTTGAATCCTTTAAATGCAACATGAGAAAGTAATATTCTCACTCCTTCTAGCCTAGAAATGGGTGCAAAGGTTTCTCCATAGTACATCCCTTTTTCTTTTGCATACCCCTTGCATACTAGTCTTGCTTTATTTCTGGTGACATCTCCATTCTCATTCAGCTTATTTTTGAATATCCATTTTGTACCGATGACATTCTTTTCATTTGGTCTTGGTACAAGTGTCCATGTCTTGTTTTTCTCAATATTCTCAATTTCTTCATTCATAGCACTAATCCATTCTTCATTATCAAGTGCGACATTGATAGATTTTGGCTCAAAATTACAAATTAGACATCTTGCGTTTAGAGACTTACTTTTGGTTCTCATACCAGCCTTCTTGTCTCCAATGATCTGGCTCTGTGGATGGTTCCTTCTAACATACCTGGAAAGTATAGGTTCAATTATTTGTCTATCATCTTGTTTATCATTTTGTCCTTCATTTTGATCTCCATCGCTTGGTACATCATCTTGAGCAATATCCTGATTTTCGGTATTTGTAGCCTGATGCTCGGGTGCAATATTCTGTTGCTTAGGAGCTATACATTGTTGCTCGGGTAGAGTGTTAGGTTCTTCATTGTAAAAAATCCTATTGTAGTCCTATGGTTCTTTTATTCTTTCCTTTTCATTCTTCTCTGCAAATTCATCTATCTTTACATTTTCACTTTCAACAATTTTGTTAGAGGCTTTAATGAGACATTTATAAGCCTTTCTCTTGGTGGAATACCCTAGAAATATACCTTCAACACTTTTGGAGTCAAGCTTTTGATTTCTATCATCTTTTAAGATATAACATTGAATACCAAAGATCTTGATGTAACTTACATTGGGTGTGTAACCATACCATAGCTCATAGGGTGTCTTCTTGGTGTCTTTCTTCAATTGTACTTTGTTCAATGTGTAAATAGTAGTACTGATAGCTTCCCTCTAGAAGATTTGGGTGATGCCCTTCTCTATCATCAGTGTCCTTGCACAATCAACAATGGATTTGTTCCTTCTTTCAACAATTCCATTTTGCTGTGGTGTTCTTGGTGCAGAGACTTGTCTTTTGATTCCATGCTCATTGCAAAAGTTAGTGAATTCATCTAAAATAAATTCCCCCCTCTATTTTATCTTAAGCATTTTAATTCCTTACAACTTTGTTTTTATACCATTGCTTTGTACCATTTAAACATCTTGAATTCTTCTAATTTATCTTTTAGAAACATAACTGTCATCATTCTAGAGTAATCATAAAAAAAGAGAATAAAATATCTATCACCATGGTAACTCTTTGTCCTCACAGGTCCACATAGATCAGTATGGACTAATTCTAGAATGGCATCAGATGTATGGGTTTTTCTTTTGAAACTAGACTTTGTCATCTTACCTTTTTGACAATTTTTGCACATGATATTATTGGGCTTAGTCATCGTCAGTAAGCCTCTTACATTTCTCTTTTTGCTTATCTTTATCATGTTGTCAAAGTTTACATGAAATAATATTTTATGCCACAACCATATGTCTTCATTTCTAGCCATTAAGCAAGTGTTGTCAGTATCTTTCAGATAGAATAAGTTACCTTTTGTCTGCCCACCAGTACCAATCAACCTTCCTGATTCATTGAAGATCTTTGCCTTCTTATTTTCAAATGCTACTTTGTGACCTAAATTATTAAGATGAGAAACACTTAGATTATAATTCAATCCTTTCACCCAATAAGAATTTTCACATTTTATCTGGTTATTCAACATTATAGTTCCTTTACCTTCAACTGGACAAGGTGTATCATTACCCATTCTTACTCAACCACCATTGTAGTATTCAAAAGTCTCAAACTTTTGTTTGTCACTGGTCATATGGTGAGTGCAGCTACTATCTATGATCCAGACATAATTTTTACTAACTTTAGATAAGAGTGCAGTTTCTACATACCTTTCTTCATCTTCATCTGAATCATCTTTTACTGCTACAAAAACCATCTTGATGTCTTCATCAAATTAGTTGTCAGTATTTTCATCTTTGCATGTAGCTAGGTAACTGGCCTTCTTTCCTTTGTCCTTGTAGTCTCGAGTATCTCTTCTTTCTTATTGTCGGTTGCTTCTATAATTTTGGTTATCACCTTTGTCAGACTTATTTTCAAATGATCTGTCATTACTTATGTCATCTTTTCTCCTGTTAGGACATCTTACAACAAAGTGTCCAATTTATTTACAATTAAAACATACAAGTGGTAATTTACCTTTGTATTTACCTTTTCCTCTCTGCATTCTTCTTGCCATAAGTGCTTCAATTTCATCAAGATCTTCTTCTTCACTTTCACTATCACTATCTTTTCTCATAGTGTGTTTATGACTTGATTTACTTATTCTCAAAGAATATTTGAATATAGACTCTATGTTTGGTAAGACACTATTATCAAAGTTATTCATCTCAAATGAAATCAGTCTTCCAATCAAACTATCTAGAGTAACATTGTTATTTTCTATTGCTCTCATTTCTTGTATGGTAGATACTCTAATAGCATAAGTAGGTAGTAAGGTTCTTAGAATTTTACATACCACTGTCTCTTTATATAGTACACCTCCAGCTCCTCAGATAGCATTGACTACCTCTTTGATTCTTGTGCTATATTATGTGATGTTTTCACCTTCTTTCATTATAAGATCATCAAACTTTCCTCTAAGGATTTCTGCCTTGGCTCTCAAAACATTTTTGTCACCACCACGTACAAGCTTCAATTTATCCCATGTCTGCTTTGCAGTTGTGCATGCTTTGGCATCTTCAAATTCAGCATCAGAGAGTGAGAAAGCAATCTCTATTATCATGTAGTTGTGCTCATGCTTCTCTCACATTTGTTCAACTATGAGTGCTCTTGTGGGAATCACATGTTCAATATCTAAGTATTGAGTAACATCATTTTCAATACCTGATAAGTGGAGTCTTATCTTTCTTTTCCATGAAGCAAAGTTGTCTTTGTTGAACTTGGGCACATCTCGTCTGTTCATCTTGTGATCTTTAGCTTGAGTTGTTAAACTCCCTTTCTAAGCACACAATCTCTGATACCAATTGTTAGTAATAACTGAGAGGGGGGGGGGGGGGGGGGTGAATCAGTGGCTTGAAAAATATTCCAATAATCAACCCTTAAAACTTAGTACCACAAAATTATACCTCTAGTTATATTTAGTCCTATAAGATGAATGCTTCCAAATACTTATATAAAATCACTACTTGTCAGAATGCTTTGTAATGACTCATAAACATATTAACACATGGATTTTTAATGTAGAAACCCTGTTAAGGGAAGAACCACTGGGACTGGTAACTAAAATTTTCACTCTTCTGAAGTGAGCTCAGTGAAGAGCCAACTGTGTTAAAGGTTACAAACACACTGTTAGGTGTGACTTTGTTAGAGGATTCAAATGAATAGTTTATCACTTAGTATCTGGCATCTAATGCTACCATCCTTGATCAAACACTCACTTGGCCTGTCAATAGGTATCGGGCATATCCAATGCTACTTTGTATGATTAAAATTTTTGATACTACTTGGGATTTATCTCAATTAGAAAAGACTTTTAAGTCCTACTCGATTAAGAGACTTGACGCTTCAATGGTTAAATTGAAACAATAAATTGATCTGTTCACATATACAACTTGAATTGTAGGTTTTCAGATCTATTGTAAGTGCATTACCTTTCTAATCAATGTTATCAATTCAATACCTTTTCTACACACTGTTCTACTATGTGATGCTATATCAGTGTTTATCAGTGTCTGCATAATTTAGCTCTTTCCTCTACTTGATTGATCAGGTCTTAATGAAGACTTTCTTCTCCTTCAGAATCTCTTCAGCATCTATTCTCTTGTCACTCCCCTAATTCACATTGAATTATCTTGTCTCTTATATAGACATGATTTCACTATTTCTTTTCTTTCTTGATCTTGGCATGATCCACAATTCTCACCAATTAGATTTAAAGAAAAACTCTTGTTTTATCTCGTAGAGAACTTCTTGCCAACTGGACTAAGTAGCTTTAAATATTTTACTTATCTACGACTCTATCTTGTCGATTAAAACAGTGATAAGTACCAGTTAAGTCTATATTTAGCTCTTGACAGCTAAGCTTTTTGTCATTTCTGCACTCTTTGTTCTGTCGGTCAATACTTCAGTTATTCATCAGGGATAACTGACTATTTTTTTGGTGAGACTTTAGTTGTCTTCAAGATCTCCGTCCGTTGTCTATCCATTGGGAAACACTGTGAATCTGTCCATCGGGTTACACTTTGCTTTGCTCATCGGGTAACACTGTGACTTTGCTCATTGGTAATGCTGTGATTTTTCTCGTCGGGTAACACTATGAATTTTCTCATCATTGGTTTACTCTATTTGTCAGTGTGCACTCTATTGGTGTATACAGTCACTTTGTGAATACTTAACTTTTATGCATTACTGATAGCATAGCCTTTGATTCATTGGTTCTTTTATGTCTTTAGCAGTATGTACATGACCATATAGATTATATCAAGTTGACATCAATGAAAATAAAATACATCAACTGATTTAATGTCTTACATTAAATTTTTGTGTCTCTGTGATCGTCAACTTAACATATTCAAACATTCAATCAGTTATAGTTCATCAATCACCTCAATGTGAATGATAATACCTTCTGCTCTATTCTATTCGGTAGCCTATCCTACAAAAATTATTTTGACATCTATAAATTTATATATTAAATGATATGACCTAATTACATCCTTATCCTAAGATCAACAGTGTAACAAATTTACCTTGATTATCTACACATAGGAGACATAAACAATTAATTTTGTAAATCCATAATTAGTGTCCTCCTCAATCGTGTAAACTGTTATCTAGGTTGGCTAAATTTTTTTTACATCGAATGATGTGCCATAAAAAAATTTTAGGTGGTCTCTATTCCACTTGATGTTGTTATCTCTTGATGCTCGATGTTGTTTGTGTATCTTGATTATACTGGTGTTCGGTTATACTGTGTAGCTCGGTGTTTTCTTGTGTTCGATATAGTCTATCTACTTGGTAATAACTGTGCTCGGTTGACTCTGGGAATGATCAGTGCTCTTAGTTGACTCTGCACTTCGGTGATTAAACCAACTATCCTGTTTGTGACTCTGTTACCGACTGTCCATTATGTCTGTTTGACAACTAATGACAACTTCAATGTGCAATTGGAGTAATAAGGACCATTTTAGATATCATAAGTTTGTACAAGGAAATGATTAAATCTTGTTTTGTTTACAAAGCTCAATGATGATGATAGAAAAATCAACGATCTAGGTAAAAGTGACAACCTTTTCTTTGCATTACATTTAGGTTGCATTCATATTAGATTTAAATCTATGCATCTAGTGGATTTCTCAAGGTTTGGAACCTTGTCCTTAATTATATTTCTTATGACTAGGGTAGGAATTATCAAGTGTCTAATCAAGTATCTATATACATCAATGACCTAAATCCAAAATGCTCTAAGATATGCACCCGTATATGGCCCTGTGCCAACCCCCAAAAGCTATTGGTCTATCAACTATCAAGTTCTTTGATCCAACAATTAATCATTGTACCAACTTGTCTTGCACTAACATCAATCAATCCAATCATCTCATTTGAAATTTCAATCAATCTCATTGAGCACCTATCATTGACATTCATCTATCGTGAGGTCAAAAATCAACTTACCTTTGCTTAATCACTAGCACAATATCAATCATTAAATATTTCTCTTGAAATATATCAAGAGATCCATTTCATCACTCTTTGTCCGATAAATCTCTCAAGGAGGCATATCATATCTGTCATCATCTTTACCAGGTTATCTCTAGGGCATCAATAAGGTTTCAAAAGAAGATCAAGTCTCAAGGCATAAATTGACTTAAATATTTTTTACATTTGGGGCATCAACAAATCAATTGTTGAATCTGGAAAATCCATTTAATCTTTTCATAATAACATAGCTAGAACATTCATCATAATCAGTCGGGGAACATCAATCAGGTCGGTAATCAACAAATCAACCAGAAGCAAAAAAAAGGATTATTCTTTGAGCCAATGCACTGATCGTACATTGATTCAAAGAGGGGCAAATGTATATGCCTAAAAATGGCAAAGTCAAACATTAATTTAATTCAAACAATTTAATTAATAAAATCAATTTTCTTGTATTATATAGTTAAATTTAATATTTGACAATATAGTTCACTCGAATTAATTAAATCTTCATTAATTAATTAATTCCCCCTTCACAAATCAATTCCAACTCACTCACTCATAAAATTCTAGATCTCACATGGCTAAAGTAATTAATTATTTTGAATTAATTAAATCCTAATATCTCTCACCTAACACTACATGACAAAATCAAATCAACCAATGAGAGATCATCTTCAAGCTCACATGGATCACTATGATGACATGTAACTGATTGAATGTTTGAAGATGTTAAGTTGATGATCATGCAAGGCATTAAATCAATTAATGTATTGTATTGTCATTGATGTCAACTTGATATAATCTATATGGTCATGAAAATACTACCAAAGACTTAAAAACACCAATGAATCAAAGGCTATGCTATCAGTAATACATATAAGTCAAGTATTCACTAAGTGACTGTATACACTGACGGAGTGCATTCCGACGGATAGAGTAAAAGAGTAGAGTCATAGTGTTACCCGATGAGTTAATGCACACATTACTAATGAGAAAAGTTATAGCGTTGCCCGATGAGAAAACATAGAGTAACCCAATAGAAACAATTTCAGTGTTGCTCGACGAAAAAGACAAGGACGGAGATCTCGATGACAACTGAAGTCACACTGAAAAAATAGTCAGTTATCACCGATGACTAACTGAAGTGTTGAACAATAGAAAAAAGAGTCCAGAAATGACAAAATGCTTAGCTGTCAAGAGCTAAAAATAGACTTAACAGATACTTATCATTGTTTTAATCATCCAGATAAAGCTCAAGATAAGTAATTGATTTAAAGCTGATTTGTCCAGTTGGCAAGAAGATCTCTTTGAGATAAAACATGAGTTTGTTTTAAATCTATTGGCAAGAATTGTGGAACACGCCAAGAATCAAGAAAGCCAAGAAAAGGGAAAATCATGTCTATATAGAGACAAACACAATTCATTATTAATTGTGGGGTGAACAAGATAATAGAGGAAAGATGCAAAAGAGAATCTGAAGGAGAATAAAGTCTTCATTCAGTCCTGATCAACAAGCTGAGGAAAGAGCTAGATTTTGCAGACACCAAAAAATAGTGAGACAACATCATAGAGCAGAACAATGTGGAGCAAAGGTATATAACTGATTATATTGATCAGAGAGGTAATGGACTTACAATAGATCTAAAAATCTACAATTGAGCTGTATGTATGAATAGATCATTAGAGTTTCAATTTAACTGTTGAAGCATCAAGTCTCTTAACTAAGCAGGAATTAAAAGTCTTTTACAATTGAGATACATCCCAAGGAGTATCAAAAAGTTTGATCATAAAAGTAGCATTGGATATGCCCAATACCTATTGACAGTCCAAGTGAGTGTTTAATCAAGGATGGTAGCATTAGATGCCAGATACTAGGTGACAAACTATTTTTAAATCCTCGAACAAGGTCACACCTAACAGTGTGTTTGTAACCTTTAACAAGGTTGGCTCTTAACATGGCTCACTTTAGAAGAGTGAAAATTTGGGGTACTGATTCCAGTGTTTTTTCCCTTAACAGGGTTTCCACGTTAAAAATCTATGTGTTATGTGTTTATGTTTTATTACTTTACTATTTTACATTTCACATATGCAATTCTAGATTGATCGGTATACTCTGCATATTTACTATGTTTCGTTAAATAGTTAAACTACTTATCGGTAATCATACAGAAGAGAGATTAACAAAGCAATTCAACAAGTAGAAAATTGATTAAAGTATTTCAAGGCACTCATCTTGTAGGACAAAAGATAACTAGAGACATGATCTGTGGTTATAAGTTTTAAGGGTTGATTTAAGGATTAATTTTTGAGGCCACTGATTCACCCCCCCCGCTCAATTATTACTAATAATTGGTATCAGAGCTTGTGTGCTTAGAAGGAAGGTTTCAAGACCCAAGCCAAAGATCACAAGATGAACATACGAGATGTGCCCAAGTTGAACAAAGATAATTTTGATTCATGGCAGAGCATAATAAGACTCCACTTATTAGGTATTGGAAATGATGTTACTCAATACTTAGATACTGAATATGTGTTTCCCACAGGAGCACCAACAGTTGAACAGTTGAGAGAGAATCTTGAGCACAATTGCATGATGATAGAGCGTGCTTCCTCACTCTCCAATGCTGAATTTGAAGATGTTAAAACTTGCAAGACTGCAAAGCAGATGTGGGACAAATTGATGCTTGTACACGGTGGTGACAAAAATGTTTTGAGAGCCAAGGCAAAAATTCTTAGAGGAAAGTTTGATGATCTCAAAATGAAAGAAGGTGAAAACATCATTCAATACAACACAAAAATCAAAGAGGTAGTCAATGCTATCTATTAGTAAATAGATTTTTCCTTTGAAAAGAGATATAATACTAATAGTTGGATAGATTGCCATTGTATTAGTAATTGCCCTCTGAATTGAGAGGTACAACTCCCTCTTAGAAAGATCTATAATGAATTAAATAACAGATTATGTCTTTAACCTGAAGACACAAAGGCTTTCTGACATTCACCCATCACCACGGGATGAAAGCAATTATAAGATTTACAAACTGATTGCTAAGAGAAAAACCAGAAAATAGCCACAAGACTATCTACCAAGTCTTCCACATTATAGAGAAAATTAAATGAATTACAATATTTGCTCTGCTAATTGCAAGTTATCAACCAACAAATTTATGAATAAACACATACTTGACATAATACTGCAGGACTGTATCCCAAAATAGGAAAGAAACAATCACATGATTGATTTCAATTAGAAAAATAAATGTTCAGACCTCAAGATCTGACATGCAAATATTACTCTTTATTTCAAGAAAACATAACAAAATAACCATAAGATCACTCTGTCACTGCCAATACAATCATGTAGCAGAAAAATAAACTAATTCCTCCCTCCCTCTATTACAATCTATCTAGAAAAATGTATTCTCCTTCCCCTCTTGCAGCCACAAGACTCCTAGAAAAGTAGCAGAAGAACCCTGTTTACATCCAAGGTTTTACAATAAATAATGTCTTGCACGGTTGTGTTTCAGTTCCTGTAACTGATTCTTGAAAAATGAATACTTTCTAAAGTTTTAATAAAACTCTTATAAATCCCCTTATAATATTTGGTTATGAAAACCAAACATTACTTTATTATCTCCAGCAATGTTAAATGTTATTTAATTAAACATCTGGGCTGGCATGCATAGGTGTTTGACATGTGGCGCACTTCATTTAAACAATACTTTGTATCATGTAAAAATAGAAATAATCCACATAGGATTGCTGCAACCTAGATTATTATACACCATAGTCAAATAACTTATCATTTTCTCCTCTATAATTTCGTTCCCATTGAAATGGAGTTGACAATTCGAACATATCTTCAGTCAAAATAAGAGGTTGTTGGTCTTCTTGATAGGCCTCTACAAAGTCATGCGTAACTTTTGAATGCAACTGTATTTTTCCAATCACTCCAGTGGAGATTTAGAAGTCTTGATTTCTAACAAAATATTTAAAAATCAGATAAATCCAACGATGGAATGAGAAGTTATGGCCCCCGCACTAAGACTAAATTGTCTGTCATCAAAAAATCTGGAAATGTGTCTATTTTTATAGATCTTCATTCTGATATTTATATCTTTCCAACTAGATATAATTTTGGAAATCTCTCTAGTGATAATTTAGAAAAATAGGTTTTGTAAAACATATCTGAAATTTGACCCGATCCAATGGTGGAGTTCAAAGTTATGCCCCCTGTAACATGACTATTTTTCTATCGTCAGCACATCCGGGTTTGCAGAGGAATTTGACAATTGCACATATTACTATTTCAAGAATAGACCATGATATGAAATAGATTTTCATTTTATTATTAATGGTCTCATAGTTGATGCCACATGCCATGAAAGTGCCAGATAAGAATTTTCAAGCTGTCAAACCGAACTTCTGGAATGGTAGTCTATTGGATCTGTAAACTTTGAACTTGCACAATGTCTTTTGAAATATTGAACCTTGAACTTTGAACTTGCACGATGTCTTTCAAAATATTGAACCTTGAAATTTGAACTATTGAGTTCAAGGTTCAAGAGTCAATATTACGTGACACATATGATGGGATTTGAAAAACTTACCGACTGAAAAGATGATCGCAAACTTGCACAACAGGAAATGGGAAATTGAACTTTGAACTTTGAACTGCCGAGTTCAAGGTTCAAGATTCAATATGCAACCCGACACTTTACATGCTACTTTGAGAAAAATTTAATCAATGGATTTTTGACCTACAACACTATCTGAGGATTTGGAGGTGTACTAGAAGAAGATACAGTGGTAAGTAAAATTCTAAGAACCTTACTACCTACTGATGCTATTAAAGTATCCACCATTCAAGAAATGAGAGCAGTAGAAAATAGTAATGTTACTCTAGACAGTTTAATTGGAAGACTGATTTCATTTGAGATGAATAACTTTGATAATAGTGTCTTACCAAAGATAGAGTCTGCATTCAAAACTTCTATGAGAATAAGTAAATCAAGTCATAAACACACTATTTGAAAAGATAGTGATAGTGAAAGTGAAGAAGAAGATCTTGATGAAATTGAAGCACTTATGGATAGAAGAATGCAAAGAGGCAAAGGTAAATACAAAGGTAAATTAACATTTGTTTGTTTTAATTGTAAAGAGATTTGAAAATTTTCTGAAAGATGTCCTAACAGAAGAAAAGATGACAGAAGTAATGATAGATCATTTGAAAAGAAGTCTGACAAAGGTGATTACAGAAGCTACCGATAATCAGAAAGAAGAGATTCCCGAGACTACAAGGACAAAGGAAAGAAGGTCAGTTACCTAGAAAAATGCAAAGATGATGATACTGACACTAAATCAGATGAAGACATCAAGATGGTGTTTGTGGTAGTAAAAGATGATTCAGATGATGATGAAGAAATGTATATAGAAATTGCACTCATATCTAAAGTTAGTAAAAATGATGTCTGGATCATAGATAGTGGCTGCACTCACCATATGACCGATTATAAGAAAAAGTATGAGAATTTTGAATACTATAAAGGTGGTTCAGTAAGAATGGGTAATGACACACCTTGTCCAGTTGAAGGTAGAGGAACTATAATGTTGAATAACAAGATAAAATGTGAAAATGCTTATTGGGTAAATGGATTGAATTATAATCTATTGATTGTTTCTTAGTTGAATAATTCAGGTCACAGAGTAGCATTTGAAAATAAGAAGGCAAAGGTCTTCAATAAATTAGGAAACCTGATTGGTACTGGTGAGCAGACAAAAGGTAACTTATTCTATCTGAATGATACTGACACCACTTATTTGATTGCAACAAATGAAGACATATGGTTGTGGCACAAAATATTGTGTCATGTGAACTTTGAGAACATGATAAATATTAGCAAAAAGAGAAATGTCAGAGGCTTACCGACGATGACCAAGCCTAACAACATCATGTGTAAGAATTGTCAAAAAGGTAAGATGACAAAGTCTAGTTTCAAAAGAAAAACCCATACATCTGATGCCATTCTAGAACTAGTCCATACAGATTTATGTGGACCTATGAGGACAAATATTTATTATGGAGATAGATATTTTATTCTCTTTGTTGATGATTACTCTAGAATGATGACAGTCATGTTTCTAAAAGATAAATCAGAAGCATTTAAGATGTTTAAATGGTATAAGGAAATGGTTGAGAAACAAAGTGGTAAAGAATTGAAATGCTTAAGATCAGATAAAGGAGGGGAATTTATTTCAGATGAATTCAATAACTTTTGTAATGAGCATGGAATTAGAAGACAGGTCTCTGCACCAAGAACACCACAATAAAATGGAATTGCAGAAAGAAGGAATAAATCCATAGTTGATTGTGAAAGGATACTGATGATAGAGAAAGGCATCACCCAAATCTTCTAGAGAGAAGTTGTCAGTACTGATGTTTACACATTGAACATAGTACAATTAAAGAAAGACACCAAGAAGACACCTTATGAGCTATGGTATGGATACATACCCAATGTAAGTTATTTCAAAAATTTTGGCAGTCAGTGTTATATCTTGAAAGATTATAGAAATGGAAAACTTGACACCAAGAGTGATGAAGGAATATTTCTAGGGTATTCTACCAAGAGCAAGACCTATAAATGTCTAATTAAAGCCTCTAATAAAATTGTTGAAAGTGCAAATGTAAAGATAGATGAATTTGTAGTGAAGAATGAAAAGGAAAGCAGTAAAGAACTAGAGGAATACAATAGGTTTTCTTACAATGAGGAACCTGACACTCTACCCGACCAAGAATGTGTTGGAAATATAGATGGAGTAACTGAGAGGGGAGGGGTGAATCAGTTACCACAAAAATAAATCCACAAGTCCCTTAGATGTCTTCTTTATATACTGCTGTTACTCGGTAGATTAACTTATCAT
>MU225643.1:771291-815548 GCA_018584345.1 Thuja plicata | reverse complement strand
AAAACACACTGTTAGGTGTGACCCTGTTAAAGGATTTAATCACCCTGCTAGGAGTGGCCTTGTGAGAGGTCTTTAGAGAAATTCAACTGAATTTTCACCTTGTTAGAGGATTTATGAAATGGTTGTTAGAACAACTCTGTTAAGAGATTTCGGTATCACTGCTACAATGGTTAGAAAGTAACAATGAAGTGACCTGAATTAAATGCAACTTATCTTGCTGATACAGATCTCTATTATGCTCCAATATATCCTTACTAATCAAATATATCTTTGTAGCACCTCAAGGATATCTCTAATCCTTCATCAGAATTCGCACATTCCTTCTGCGTATCATATTCTTGCTCGCACACACTTCTTCATATTTCCACACTTCACACTCTTTTTCACACACCTTTTGAATTCGCAACTTGATCTTTCATTTATACCCTTCAGGTTATCAAGTCGGCTCAATTACAAGTTTCAATTAATAAATATTACATTAGTCAGCTGCATAAACATTTCACAAATAAAATCCTTCGCAGGCCGACACAGTCCAGAAATGATATTCCAGTGTTGACCGACTGATGCTCGGTGAACACTGGAGATTCTGCAAAAATCCTTTGGTAACCGAGTGAACTCGGTAAAGACTGACTTTCCTTCACATATTATTTGATGACCGAGTGGACTCGGTAGAGACTGAATTTCTTTTGTTGACCGAGTGAGCTTGGTAGTAACTAACTTCTCGGTATAGTATTCTGGAGCGCTTGGTAGACTCTGTAAATAGCTTCTCTTACAGTCTGAGCTCGGTAGACTCTGTCTAATGACTGATATGACATTTTTGTAACATCAAGGACAATACACAATTAAACAATTGTTTCCAACACAATGTAGAGCTCCCGAGAAATGGATCATTGCACCTGAGCATTAGGCTGCAAATACCGACGATCATAATATTGCTCAAGATGATGCACAAAGTGATGGAGACCATAATGAAGAACAAAATGATGATCAAGATGATAGACAAAGAGATGAACCTATACTTGAAAGATATGTTAGAAGGAACCATACACAAAACTAGATCATAGGAGATAAAAAGGCTGGTATGAGAACCAGAAGTAAGTCTCTAAATACAAGATGTTTTATTTATGATTATGAGCCCAAATTTGTCAATGTTGCACTAGATAATGATGAATGGATAAGTTCTATGAATGAGGAGATTGAACAGATAGAAAAAAAAACAAGACATGGACACTTGTACTGAGACCATATGAAAAGAATGTCATCGGTACAAAATGGATATTCAGGAATATACTGAATGAGAATGGAGAAGTCACCAGAAATAAAGCAAGACTAGTATGCAAAGGGTATGCATAAGAAGAAGGGATTGACTATGGAGAGACCTTTGCACCCATTTGTAGGATAGAAGGAGTGAGAATTTTACTTTCTTATGCTGCATATAAAGGCTTCAAGGTATATCAAATGGATGTCAAGTTTGCATTCCTAAATGGAATACTTGAAGAAGATGTATACATTGAACAACCGGAAGGGTTTGTTGATCCAAACAAGAGGGACATGGTATGTAGACTACAAAAAGCCCTGTATGGATTGAAACAAGAACCCTAAGCCTGGTATGAAAGAATTCATTCCCACCTTATAAGTATTGGATTTTTAAGGACTAGTGAAAACAGTAATCTTTATTTGAAGAAAGATAGTGATGCTAACATTTTGATTGCTGAGATATTTGTTGATGACACCACATTTGGAGGCAATGATATGCTATGAAAATCATTTGAAAATGAAATGAGCAAAGAGTTTGAGATGTCTATGTTTGGAGAGATCAAGTTCTTTCTTGGTCTATAGATCATGCAACAAGATGAAGGTATTTTTATTACACAATCCAAGTACATCAAAGAAGTACTAAAAATATTCAAGATGGAAGAGTCCAAACTAGTTGGAACACTAATGGAAACTAGATGTAAGCTGACAAAGGAAGACAAGTCATTAGAGGTAAATCAGACTTTGTATAGATTAATGATTGGAAAACTCATGTATGTTGTACATACTAGACCAGATATTGCACATGCAGTAGGAATAGTTGCTAGATTTTCTGTTAATCCTAGAGAATCACATATGACTATTGTGAAAAGAATTCTAAGATATCTGAAGAATACTGAGGAATATGGCTTATGGTATAGAAGAGAAGGAAAATTTGAACTTAAGGTCTTTACCGATGCTGATTGGGCTAGAAATAATGATGACCGGAAGAGCACAAATGGAGGAGAATCATTTATGGGTGACATATTTGTCACATGGATCAGTAAGAAGCAAGGATGCATCTCTCAGTCTACTGCAGAAGAAGAGTATGTTGCCACTGCTGCAAACTGCTCAAATATTGTATGGATCAAACAGTTAATGGAAGGTATGTATATGAAAATTTTAGAACTAGTAATTATCTATTGTGATAATACAAGTGCAATAAACATTTCCAAGAATCCAATCATGCATGCTAAAAAAAGCACATTGCCATCAAGTATCATTATTTTAGAGAACAAGTTCAGGAAAAGGAGGTGATAATTGAGTATGTGCAATCAAAGGAACAATTGGCTGATATCTTCACCAAGCCACTGCCCAAGGATGCATTTGAATACTTGAGAAAGAGACTAGATGTCAGACCATTGTCTACTGGTCAGTAAGATGAATAGAAGGCTACATTAGCCTATATATTATCAGAATATCATTCATGTTGATGCAAGCAGAGAAATGGATTTCAAAGATACATCTTTACACAACAAGGTATTTATCTACTCTAAGCACCAGAGTTATTATCGATGGATTGGGAAATTCAAGGAATATATTATGGATAGAAAGGATCCGCTTGACACTATTGTCAAATATTTGTTTGAAAAGATGTTTTTTTGGCATTGCTATCAAAGGGAGAGAGATATCTCATTATCATACAGAGATTATATCCATTATCAACTCAGGGAGAGTACACACAAATGGAGGGAATTTCTGACAAGAGACATCAAAAGAAAGGAGAACAGTCAAAGGGAGACAGTTTGACACAGGAGAAGAAAACATCACATCAGAGAAAGAAAAATTCTACATCTATCCAATGAAGGCATTGAAGACAGAAAGAAAGCTGCAAGAATCAAATCAAAGCTATTTTGAGCTTACCGATAGCCAAAAATTTGTATTAGTTACATTAGAAAAGCTTGATGAAACTATATATTTCATATTGTATTAGCAATAGTATAGTATGATAATATAGTATGTTTCCATCAATGCCAACGGGAGAGATTGATGACATGTAACTGATTGAATGTTTAAAGATGTTAAGTTGATGATCATGCAAGGCATTAAATCAGTTAATGTATTGTATTGTCATTGATGTCAACTTGATATAATCTATATGGTCATGGAAATACTACCAAAGAATTCAAAGAACCAATGAATCAAAGGCTATGCTATTAGTAATGCATATAAGTCAAGTATTCACTAAGTGACTGTATACATCGACAGAGTGCATGCTGACGGACAGAGTAAAAGAGCAAAGTCAAAGTGTTACCCGACAAGTTAATGCACACATTACCGATGAGAAAAGTTATAGTGTTTCCCGACAAGAAAAACATAGAGTAACCCGACAGAAATAATTTCAGTGTTGCCTAAAGGAAAAGACAAGGACGGAGATCCCGATGACAACTGAAGTCACACCGACAGAACAGTTAGTTATCACCGATGACTAACTAAAGTGTTGAACGATAGAACAAAGAGTCCAGAAATGACAAAATGCTTAGCTGTCAAGAGCTAAAAATAGAGGTAACAGATACTTATCATTGTTTTAATAATCCAGATAATGCCGAAGATAAGTAATTGATTTAAAGCTGATTTGTCCAGTTGGCAAGAAGATCTCTTTGAGATAAAACAAGAGTTTGTTTTAAATCTATTGGTGATAATTATGGAACACACCAAGAATCAATAAAGCCAAGAAAAGGGGAAATCATATCTATATAGAGACAAACCCAATTCATTACGAATTGTGGGGTGAACAAGATAATAGAGGAAAGATGCAAAAGAGAATCTAAAGGAGAATAAAGTCTTCATTCAGTCTCGATCAACAAGTTGAGGAAAGAGCTAGATTATGCAGACACCAACGAATAGTGAGACAACATCACAGAGCATAACAGTGTGGAGACAAGGTATATAACTGATTATATTGATCAAAGAGGTGATGGACTTACAATAGATTTGAAAATATGCAATTGATTTGTATGTATGAATAGATCATTAGTATTTCAATTTAACTGTTGAAACATCAAGTCTCTTAACCACATAGGAATTAAAAGTCTTTTACAATTGAGATACATCCCAAGGAGTATCAAAAAGTTTGATCATAAAAGTAGCATTGGATATGCCCGATACCTATTGACAGGCCAAGTGAGTGTTTGATCAAGGATGGTAGCATTAGATGCCATATACTAGGTGATAAAATATTTTTAAATCCTCTAAAAAGGTCACACCTAACAGTGTGTTTGTAACCTTTAACAGTGTTGGCTCTTAACAGGGCTCACTTCAGAAGAGTGAAAATTTGGGGTACCGGTCCCAGTGGTTTTTCCCTTAATAGGGTTTCCACGTTAAAAATCCATGTGTTATGTGTTTATGTTTTATTAATTTACTATTGTACATTTCACATATGCAATTGTGGATTGATCAATATACTCTGCATATTTACTGTGTTTTGGTAAATAGTTAAACTACTTATTGATAATCATACAGAAGAGAGATTAACAAAGCAATCTGACAAGTAGAAAATTGATTAAAGTATTTCAAGGCACTCATCTTGTAGGACAGAAGATAACTAGAGACATAATCTATGGTTATAAGTTTTAAGGGTTGATTTAAGGATTAATTTTTGAGGCCACTGATTCACCCCCCCTCTCAGTTATTACTAACACACTAATAGCCTTTGCTATCTTATCCACTTAATATTAACATCAAATCTTGACCACTCATCCCTCAACCACTTAAATTGACCATGGTTGGACATGAATCACCCCCAATACCTTGCAAAATCCTATAAACAGTGAGCATCCTTAGTACAAATCATCCACTTCCATCCCTTATCATCTTAAAAAAGACAATGCTAGTTTACAGATACACCTTCATGTAGAGTGATTTCTTAATTCTAGTTTGTGCATCCAATATCATCAAATTAAAGGTGTAATGTTGGTTTGGACACCAAATTCTATCAAATCATAGGTGCAACAATGGTTAACACATCATTTCTTCATTCAAACATTGTTATAACAGAGAATTTGCATTTTAATATAGTTGTTTTGTGTTAGAATGATTTAGAATAACTGAGAGGGAGGTTGAATAAATTATTCAAGGTCCAGATGTACCAATTGAAACTTTCAAACACTTCAACCAACTCAGATCCACTCAGTAATCCACTCGGTCTCTATAGCACATAATCAACAATATAAACTTGCAGTTTACTGTCCTACTATAATCAACTTGCAGAATATAAATCTCTTAACAGTAAAACACATCAAATAATATTCACACAAGTATGACACTAGGATTTGATGTGGTAACCCAATATGGGAAAAATCACCAGTAACATGCTACCAATTTTTCACTCTTCTGAAGTGAGCTCTGTGAAAAGCCAACCTGGTTAAAGGTTACAATACACACTGTTAAATGTGACACAGTTAAAGGATTTAATCACCCTGTTAGAAGTGAGCCTTGTTAGAGGGCTTAAACCATTACATTATAATTTCACCTTGATTAAAGGATTTAACAATATGACTGTTAAGTCAACCTTGTTTAAAAGGATTTTTCAACTGATACAATGGTTAGAAAGTAACAACAAATTATATTCTAAAACATACAACTCTCTTTGCAAATATAGATCCAATTATAGCTCAAATGCTAATTCATTGAATGGTCTTCATTGTCATCTCTATCACTCAGATCTTCTTGGAAATCCTTCAAGCAATTGCCACTATGCAATCCTTTATTGCTCTCTTCAGCCTTCTCTTCTTTCTATTTAGATTTTGACAATCAACTGAATTAACCACATACCACACTCCTATAATCTGCAATTAGGTTAAACTTATACCTCTCTGATCAGGTAGCTCAATCTTTTGCCTCTTAATCATCACCATAGATCTTAGGGTTAGGTCAAATCTAACCAATCCTTCCATCATTTTGTTTCCATCTACATTGTAGAATACATCCTAAAACTCCTTCTTGAATCCATACATAAAATAAATAAACATATATTAAATTATCATTTAATTGTCCACAAAAATATCCTTATCTTAAATACGCTTCACATACCCCAAGAAAATCAACTATGTGGGTTGGGATCTCAAATCTCTCTCAAATTGTCATAATACTGACACTCAGTCAATACTATGTTCTTCTGCTTAGTCATCACTATGTAACTCGGTAATTATATGACACTCGACAAATACTGATGCTTGATCGACACTAAATTTTCTTGGCATATACTGGCGGTCAGTCAACACTCGCATCACTAGACATTACTCAACACTTACATAAGTTCCTTAATCTTCTACTCTGTTACTCGGTCAAGAATAATATTGTAGTCATCCAAACTTCACATATAATTAAGATAAACACTATATTACCTTGTCAAGGTGTGATCTTATCAGGTACCCATTTTAGTTTCACATAACTCAACCATTTCACCAGGTCTTCTTGTTATCTCTTCTTTTCAAATATTCTTCATCAATCAATTGATATGACATTTTACAAGATAGAAACTATCTTACCAGTTAAGGTTTGACATCAATGGAAATATAACAATTGTCTCAATTGTAGTTTCCAACAATCTCCCTCTTTGGCATTGATAGAAAACAAAAGCAAACAAACAACATAAGAAAGTTTCCCAAACAATCCAAAAAGTATGTTCTGTAAATAGATTTTCATTAATGTCCTTAACTTCATTCTAATTTTCTCCAATACAAATATTTTCTCCCTCTTGGATAGATTTATTTCTGTATATTCTCTTTCTGAACATCTCCCTCATAGTATATCTTAATCAATGTTTTCTTACTGATTTCACTAATAGTATATCTCCCTATTTGACAAAAATGCCAAAGACATACAACTTCATTATGTAGATATCTCTATGTTAGGTTTCTGAATTCTATGCTCCCTCTGTCATCTTGCTTATGGCTGATCAACATCTTTTTCTTAATACTTCACAACTTTAGGTGACTCCTAAAGTGTGACCACCTTTTTTATCATTGTGTAAAATATTATATGTAATACATTTGATGCAACCACTCCATATGATCTTAATTAGCTTTAGATAGGGGAATCACCCCTAATTTTCCTCTTAGATACTCATGAGGATCCTTAGGCAAAGCCTTAGTGTGTGTGTATATGTATATGCCAACTGCTCCTTTATATTAACATATTCAAGTCTTACTTCTTTGTCTTGTACTAGCTCTCTCAAGTAATGATACTTGATAGAAATATGCTTGGTCTTTGTATGAATCACATGGTTCTTTGAAATATTTATAGCAATAGTGTTATCACAAAAAATAACAACTGGGTCTATGATCTCCTCCTTCATACCTTTCAACAATTTCTTGATCCACACTATGTTTGAACAATTCACTGCTATTGCGACATATTCAGCCTCTGCTATAGATTGAGAAATACAATTTTGTTTCCTTCTTGTCCAAGAGACTAATCTTTTTCCTAAAAATAATGCACCTCCACTTGTGCTTTTTCTGTCATCAACATTACCTGCCCAATCTGCATCTGTGTAAACTTTCAGTTCAAACTTCTCATTCTTCTTGTAATATAATCCATAGTCCTTTGTTCCCTTCAAATATCTTAGAATCCTTTTTACTGCCATTAAGTGACCATCTTTAGGATTTGCAAAAAATCTTGCAACAATCCCAACTGCTAGTGCAATATCTGGTCTACTGTGGACAACATATTGTAGTTTTCCAATAATTGATCTATACAAAGTTTGATTCACTTCAGCTGTCTCATCATTCTTTGATAGTTTTTGTCTAGTAGCCATATGAGCACTTACATTTTTGGAGTCCTCCATGCCAAAAGTTTTTAGTATCTCCTTGATATAATTTGATTGTGTAATGTTGATACCTTTCTTCATATGATATACTTGCAAACCAACAAAAAAATGATCTCTCCAAACATGAACATCTCAAATTCAGTTTGCATTTCTTTTGCAAATAATTGGCATAAGACATCTTTTCCTCCAAATATGATATAATCAACAAATATTTCAGCTAGAAACATCCCTTTACATTTCTTATACTTTAAGTATAGATTATTGTTGTCATTAGTCCTTGTAAATCCAATCTTGACTAAGTAATTACGTAATCTCTCATATCATGCTCTAGGGGGTTGCTTCAATCCATACAATGATTTATGTAGCTTGCAAACCATATTATTCTTTCTTGAATCAAAAAATAATTCATATTGTTCAATGTACACCTCTTCTTCTAGTATTCATTTCAAAAATGCCGATTTGACATCCATTTGATATACATTGAATCCTTTGTAGGCTACATAAGCTAGTACAGCTCTAACTCCTTCCAATCTTGTAATTGGGGAAAACGTATCACCATAGTCAATGCCTTTTTCTTGTGCATAATCTTTTCATACTAGTCTGGCCTTATTTCTTATAAATTCTCCATTTTCATTTAGATTATTTCTAAATACCCACTTTGTTCCAATAACATTCTTGTCCTTTGGCCTAGGTACTAGTGTCCAGGTTTTGTTCTTCTTGATTTGTTAAATTTCTTCATTCATGGCCTGTATCCAATCTTCATTTCCTAAAGCATCTTTCACTGATTTTGGCTCAAACTCACATAACAAACATGTTTGATTTTTCAATTTTCTTCCTTTCATGACCTCTAAATATTTATCTCTAATAATTTGATCTGGTTTATGATGTCTTCTTACATATTTTTCTAGTGTAGGCTCTAGTATCCTTTTCTCTTTCTTTTCATCCTTGGATTCATCATCAAATTTAATTTCAAGTTCATTTTTTGTCTCTGCTTCTTCCTCGATAGTCTCCTCCTGATTCTTGGCAACATCTTTATGTAACTCAACATTTTCTTGCTGTTGCTTGACAACATCATTCTGTTTATCAACAACATCTTTTTCAGGTTTAGGCACACTGCTGGGCTCTCCTTCGTTCATATAAATAGAAGATCTATAATATTTAGGTTCTTGCTTGCATTCCACTTCATTCTTTTCTTCATATTTATCAATTCTAACATTTGCACTTTCCACAAATTTTTTAGTGTTAGAATTCAAACACTTATACGCTTTTCTCTTAGTGGAATAACCTAGGAATATGCCTTCATCACTCGTAGCATCAAGTTTTCCATTTTTGTTGTCCTTCATATATAATATTTACTCCAAATAAATTTAAAATATTTTACATTAGGTGCATAACCATAGCATAACTCATAAGGTGTAATATCAATACCTTTCTTGACTTGTACCTAGTTCAAGGTATATACTTTTATACTTACAGATTCTCTCCAGTACTTTTTTGCAACATTCTTTTCTATCATCAGTGTTCTAGCACAATCCATTATTGATCTATTCCTCCTCTTGGCTATGCCATTTTGTGGGGGAGTCCTTGGAGCAGCCATCTATCTTTTAATTCCTCTATCATTGCATAATAAGTTGAACTCATTAGATATAAAATCTCCTCCTCTGCCAGATCTCAGACATCTCAAGTTCTTACCTATCTCTTTTTCAACTTTTGCCAAATACCACTTAAACAACTGAAAAAAATCATATTTTTCTTTGAGAAACATTACAGTCGTCATTATAGAGTAATCATTAACAAACAATATGGAATATTTATCACCTCGGTAGCTTTGTACACCAACATGTCCACAAGATCAGTATGAACCAATTCCAGAACATTATCTGAAGTATAGGTTTTTCTCTTAAAACTAGACTTTATTATTTTTCCCAACTGAGATTGCTTACACATAACATTATCAAGTTTCTTCAATCTTGTTAATCCTCTTACCCTTTTCATCTTACTAATATTTACCTAATTGTCAAAGTTCACATGACATAACCTCTTATTCCATAACCATATATCATCATATTGTGCAAACAAACATGTCTCATCAGATAAATATAGATAGAAAAATTACCTCTTGTCTGTTCTCCACTTCCAATAAGTTCACCAGTAGCATCAAAGATCTTAGCTTTTTTGTGATGGAACTCAACTCGGTATCCAGAAGTATTCAACCAAGCAACACTCAGCAAATTACAGTTTAATCCTTCAACCCAATAAGCATTGTCACATATGATCTTATCAGTAAATTTTATTGATCCTTTTCCTTTCTTTGATTTATGAAGAGTGAATCCTGATTTGAATGTAGAATCAACATGGTGAGGGGTGAAATTATCAAAATTTGACATTTCAAAAGTAGTAAGTCTACCAACTAGACCTTTCAGAGTTAAGTTGTTACTAGGAGTACATCTCAGTTATTGTATAGCAGATACTGTAATAACATGTATAGGAATTAAGGTTCTCAGTACCTTACTAATAAAAATATCATAAATAATAGTTTCATTAGCTCCTCTAATAGCATTCACAACCTCCTTAACTTAGCTACAATATTGAATAACAATTTCACCATCTTGCATTCTCATCTCATCAAACTTACCTCTCAAGCTTTCAAATTTGTCTCTCATTACTTTTGTATCACCTCCATAGATAGTTTCCAGTGTATCCCACATTTCTTTTGCAGTTTTGCAATATTTTATGTCTTGAAATTTAGGATTGCTTAGGGCTGATGCAATCTCCAACATTGCTTGGTTGTGTTCTTGTTTTTCTTTCATTTGCTGAGTTGTCATAGCAGTAGGCACTATTATGAAATCATTTTCCACATAGTATTTTTCAGCATCTCCATTTCCAGCTAGGTGTAACTTCATCAAGATTTTCCATGCATGGAAATTCTCCTTGTTTAGCCTTGATACCTCCTTTTTATACATCTTTATCTTTAGCTTCCAGTACCTTCAAATTTTTCTCTACAAGCACCACAATAGATCTGATACCAATTGTTATAATGATTTATAATAATTGAGAGGGGGGTGAATCAGTTAACCAAGGTCCAGATATACCAATTGAAACTTTCAAACACTTCAACCAACTTAGATCCACTCAATAATCCAATCAGTCTCTATAGCACATAATCAACAATATAAACTTGCAGTTTACTGTCCTACTATAATCAACATGCATGATATAAATCTCTTAATAGTACAACACATAAAATAACATTCACACAAGTATGACACCAGGATTTAATGTGGAAACCCAATATGGGAAAACCCACCAGTAATATGCTACCAATTTTTCACTCTTCTGAAGTGAGCTCTGTGAAAAGCCAACCCAATTAAAGGTTACAAATCACACTATTAAATGTGACCCAGTTAAAGGATTTAATCACTTTGTTATAAGTGATCCTTATTATAGGTATTAGATAATTCCATTATAATGTCACCTTGATTAAAGGATTTAACAAATGACTATTAGGTTAATCTTGTTTAAAAGGATTTTGCAACTAATACAATGGTTAGAAAGTAACAACAAATTGTGATATGAAACATACAACTTACTTTGCAAATACAGATCCAATTATAGCTCAAATGCTAATTCACTGACTGGTCTTCATTGTCATCTCTATCACTCAGATCTTCTTGGAAATCCTTCAAGCAACCACCACTGTGTAGTCCTATACTGCTCTCTTCAGCCTTCTCTTCTTTCTTCTTAGATTTTGCAAATCAACGGAATTAACCACATACCAAACTCACATAACTTGCAATTAGGTTAAACTTATATCTCTTTGATTAGGTAGCTTGATCTTTTTCCACTTAATCATCACCGTAGATCTTAGGGTTAGGTCAGATCCAATGAATCCTTCCATCTACATTGTAGAATACACCCTAAAAATCCTTCTTGAATCCATACATAAAATGGTTAAACATATATTAAAGGCTTAGTTAATTCTCCACAAAATCATCCTTATCTTAAATACGCTTCATATATCCCAAGAAAATCAACTATGTCATCTGGGATCTCAAATCTCTCTCAAACTATCATAATAATGACACTTGGTCAATACTGTGTTCTTCTGCTCGGTCATCACTGTGTAACTCGGTAATTTTGGACACTCAAAAAATACTGATGCTCGGTCGCCACTAAATTTTCTTAGCATATACTAGAACTTAGTCGACACTCACATCACTTGACATTACTCGACACTTACGTAAGTTCCTTAATCTTCTACTCTGTTACTCGGTCAAGACTAATCTTGTAGTCATCCAAACTTCACTTAGACTTAAGATAAACAATATATTACCTTGTCAAGGTGCGATCTCATCAAGTACACATTGTAGTTTCACATAACTCAACCATTTCACCAGTTCTTCTTGTTATCTCTTCTTTTCAAATCTTCTTCATCAATCAATTGATATGGCACTTTACAAGATATCATCTGTCTTACCAGTTAAGGTTTGATATCAATGGAAATATAAAAATGGTCTCAATTGTAGTTTCCAACAGTTTTGATCATTTGTAATATCATAAATCATCATAGCATATTGCATCATCTTAAATCTCATTTTCTAAGTTGTCACTTGAAGATCAATTTGTAGCCGAGAGCATTAATCAAGTCCTTAGAACTAGAGAGCCATAAAATGCTCATGATTTCTTTCAATTCATTTCTTTAAACTATTATTTTATCTTGAATTGATTGATCGTATTAATGTTTTATGAAGGTTTGTGATACTCAATTTACACACTCACAAATTGATCTGGTGAAAAATGACAATAGTTTAGTTGCATTTTCTTATTGTATTCATGTTAGATTAAATTTTGCATTGGTAATCATTATGAAATTTCTCAGGGGGGGGGGGGTAAATAATCCAAGTCAAATCATAAAAATTATCCTTTAGGTGGAATATATTGGACTTAAAAACAATGTATATCATTTCCATTCAAATTCATTTAATTAATTGCATTCCATTATGTATATAAGTGATTAATCATTATCATTGAGTACATATCATTTTCATTTAGGATCATTCATCTAAATTAGGTATATCTCATTTGCATATTAAGATCATTTCATTAATCACTAAATTAATTGTATAACATTATCCACTATCATTAAGTTGTTCATTCATTTAGGTTTCATTACATTTTTCATTATCATTAAGGTGTAAATTCATTTAGGTGCATTTATTACCCATTATTCATTATCATTTAGGTGCATATCATTTCATTTAGTTTCATTTCATAAGTCATTAAAATCATTATGTTCATTAGCACTATTCATTTGCATCACATCATTATTGCATCATCATAAATAAAAGCATAAACATATAGAACAATTGTATTTATACATTGTATCCATAGAAATAAACCATAATACAAGCATATTCCACACATTATCCATTTAAATAAGTAATATATCTATGCATCCATACAATTAAATATCTATGTGCATCCATACATAAGCATAAAAATTCAAGTAAGTGCATCCATACATCCTACATAGAAAATACAAAAATACATGCACATAAATAGAATTGCATCCATCTGTATCATGTATATAAATCATTAAAAATCATAAAGTCCAAGTATATAATGAAATCAAAGGAGATAAATCATAAGTATCAAAAGGGGGTGAGGGGTCTATATCAAATGTACATATCAAGAGTAAATCATCAAATTTTCCATCAATATACATCATCAAAAGATCTAACATCATGATAAATCAAGTGTATGTCATCAAATATACATGCTCAAAATATGATCATCAGGGTGCAACCTAACTCTGTCCGTCACATGTGCCTTTATCTACACTTGCACCTAAAGGCGGGTCTCCACTAGTAGTATCACCTGAATCACTTGGTGGTCTAGGTGAGGGACCTGTGGCCTAGTCTGATCTATCACTAGATGGCTACTCTGACCCTGACTCTTCTGTATAGCCCATATATAAGCTATTTTTTTCACTAAGGTCTGAATCACACCCATAGCCTGTGTTATCCAACCCTATAATTATTTCATCCCCACATGAAAATTTTGAAAATAATGACTAAGAGAAACAATAGAAACATGAGTAGCAGGACCAATAAGAGAAACTGCCTGCAATGGTTGTCTAGCTAGCCTAGCTGCATGAGGCTCTCAAGCTACCCATCACTGTACCATTATGATCCTCTGTCTACCAAGAACTTGAACCTGACCATCCTGACCTCCATCCCGACCTCCATCCCAACCTCCATCTCTACCACCTTGGCCACCCTATCTAGTAAATCCCCCAAAACCTCTTGGAGTAGCTATAACCAATCCACCTCTACCTTGAACCACTCTAGGAGTATCTCTACAATACCACCAACAACCCTACCACCCACCCTTCCACCTAGAGGTCCTATAGCTCTTCTTCCTTAGAATATAATACTAATCCATCTTTGAGGTCTCCCATTATCATTTTCATCATCAGCCTGGTCAGAATCAAGATCATCAATGGAAGGCACTAGCTCTACAAGATCTATAAATCTAGGGAAGGGATGCTTAACAAACCACTGCCCATAATTTTTTGTTACCCCTACATCCAGAGTGTCCAATCTATAATCCCATAACATAGGAGAAAGTCTCTTGAAATCATCACAAGTAGTATTTTAATCAACACATGTACCCCATATACCCCTCTCTACATGTACTTGGGCATAAACATGTAGACCTTGTGGTATATCCTGTACTTGGCCAAAATGACATAGAACCCATAATAAGAGAAATATCTCAATAATAAAGGGTGTGAAGGGGATCAACCATATTGGCATAAACATATAAGGTACCTCAGCCCAGTCCTTTACCCATGGCTCACACCTAATATAGGGATGCCAACAAACTAAATCAAGGTCATCAAGCATCTATCGCTAGTACTCTAATTTTCCTAGATGAGACTAGATAATAACTCTATGCTATGAATATTTATAGATATATATGGATGTCCCACTAGGTGGACTCTATCAACAATTATTCTAGTCATTGGGAGGTTCTCCCAAGCCCATACCTATAAAAATAATACTCCTGTAGAGAGTGTTGCAGCTCACCTATAAACTACATGATGCAAGTCATGATATAACTATGCTAAAACACAAGATCCCCATACAAATCTATGAGGATGCACCAACATGTCCTCCAAGACCCCGCCCCAACCAACTATGAATCCACACTCTCCTATTAGGCATAAAAATTCCACTAATGAAAGCTTCCAAAACTAAGGTAAGTGCATCATATCTCTGTCTCATCACTCTCCACTAAATCATCTCATCACCAATCATTTCATCCTCAAAAACTCATTTTCATGCCTTACCATCATACACATGGTTGTAATATACAAGCTCACCCATCATAGAAATCTGCAAAATGTGATAGACACCCTCAGGTGTAATGGTCATCTCACCCATAGACAAATGAAAGGTGTTATGGTCATAATTCCATCTCTCAAAAAGTGATGTCAATATCCTCCCATTCACACATAACTAATACATATCAAGAAAATACCATAGACTACATCGACCAATAACATGTCTACATAGGTAAGCTCCATCTCAAAAGGTGGAGGAAATTGACCTCTCATGTTCAGTTTCCAATAGGAATCTATTAACGAGACTTTGTAACTGGGTCCACCGATAGATGTAAGTTATCACCAGGTACCGGTGTACCGGCCAACTCCACTTGTAAAGGTTGTCTGGGGAAATGAGATTCTCTAGGCCTCCAAGCATGTGAGAGTCAGGTCTCAATGGTGCAGGGCTTAGTTGGGAGATGTGACTATTTTTTGAGGGGGATAGCTGGTTATCTTCAACTCATCAACTCTAGGGATTTAGGTAAATGGGGTTTCTCCAAGTGTACATTCACTTAGCAAATAAACTTAAAAAAGATACTGCAGAGTTAGAAGTATTTCATCTACCTATAGTTATGCTAAACATTCAAAACACCAACAATGCTCTAACACACTACACTAAATACTAAAGAAATACACAACCATCAGTTCATATTTTATCAGTAGCAAAAGAAAGGAGGTCATTAATCTACTTTAAGAATTAGAGCAAAGGACATGAAGAACACAAAGCATAAAATACCGTCAACCCAAAAGACAGAGAGCCAACAACATCATTGAGAGAACCCTTCCTTCTTCATTAACTTCTTTCCAGCAAGCACTGGTGCGTGGTACAATGATAACTCGCAGGGAGCATTTAACTACTAAAAGCTTAAAACTATGGAGCATTGAGCTCTGCAACTATGAAAAGAGAAAATCACTCTACTATTAACTATGGACTGCAAAATCATCAATTTCGCTGACCCTTGGAATGAGGTCAGACTTATTATTTATACACATCTTATAACCTAAAAATAACCCTAACTTATTTTACACTTTACAATAAAATACATTATCCAGTGGCCAGTACTACCTGCACCACTCTACAAAAGACCTTGAGATGGAAAAGGCCTGACATGTCAGAAGAATAAGACAAGAAAGATAGAGTGGAAGAATCAGCCTCCAAAAGAGAGCCGAAAGGAGAAAGAAGAAATCCAATTCCCTGGGGATCAAGGCTACATGCCTCATAAATGGGAAAGCAGTGCCCTATCTCCGATGTGCCAGGTGTAACATTGAAATGACGCCTTGGGAAGACCATCTGTAAGAAACCTCCTGTCAAGCTAACGTGCCTTGTTGCAGTTACCTATCTTTTGACAAATTTTATTACTATCCTGATAGTGACTGGTCGACATTGGGAACTGAGAGACAGGTCACCTAAAGAAATAAAAAATGTGGGGTCCAGGACTTCGGGATCTGAGAACTTGTGTTCCAAAAGAATAAAGAATAAAAAATATGGTGTTGGTTGGATTTTCCAGAATCTGGAGAACTTTATTGAATTATGAATTTTTCCATGCCTTTAACACTTGGCTTAGGCCTTCCTCGTCTACACCCTGGATGTTTTCCCACTGGCTACAGACAACCTTGAATGCTTCCTCAACTACTTCGGCCCCATTCTGGAATTCATCCATCATTTTGATGGCATCATGTGACCGAATCATGGTCTTTGACAACTGGGACAACCTGCCTTGATCAAAATCTCCGTCCGGTAGATACAGGGATTCCATCCTTTCATCAAAATTACTAAGGACATAGTCATCTGGGGTACATGTTATGGTGGTGAAGGGATCAACTTGTGATACCCCGACCATGAATGTCTTGAATAAATCCAAGGGATATTGGGCAGCTGTCAACTTCTCTTTTAAGGTCTTAACCAATTCCTTGCAAACCTCAATTTTGAGGACAAGTGTGGAGTATTAGACCTGGAGGGAATCATATGATTCTCCTCCCAAAATGCCAGATTCTGTGGCAACCTCCTCACCTAGACTGTGAATCTCTTCCAACCCGACTTTCCATTTCTCATATTTCTCTAAGTCTAGTTCCCATATTTGAGCAGAGCTTCTCGCGTGGCTAAGGGTGAGATCAAACTTGTATAGGTTTGGGAGAGGTGCCACTAGAAATTCTCTCTTTGCTGCTATTTTCTTGATTACCCACCCATCAACTGATTCCGCCTTCTTCTTCATTATGCACAGTGAGTCCACATCACCTTGTACAAGCGGCAATCCAGAAAAGGGGTTTCCATGGTGGACTTCGGCCAAGGGCCGTGTTAATTCTTCCAGAAGTGCGAGGAGATTAGCATTTTTCTCTCTTTCCTCTTGCCACTTTTGGCCCTACTTTGCGTACCGGGCCTCTATCACCCAGGTATCCTCCTTTAACAAGTCTAGTTCTCCTTGCTTGTCTCTTTTCCCCAGCTCTACATCCATTATATTGTAGTCTTCGGGCCTTGCGGCCACTACATCTATATTTTCTGGGGTTTTTGTAATGATCGCAACAGTGTTTCCTGTCGGGTTGGTCTGGAGAGTATGGACCACCCGCACCCTTTTGGGATTCTTTGTCTTGGCACTCTTGGCAATCATCTTAGCTAGTGATAGTGGAGCGCCCATATTTTCCGCTGGAGCCTTTCTTTTCTTGGTTTCTACCAGCCATTGGGGCAGCTGGGCTGGCCTGGCTGCCAATTCCTATTCATTAGGATCCATTTCTAAATCTGGCGGCCCATTCCCTAAGTCTACATTATCCTCAGGCTCTTTTTCCTTCTCTTGTTCCAGTTCTTTTCTTGCTTCCTGTTCTTTTTCTATTTCTTGTTCTCTGGAATCCTTGATATTTCTTGCCATGTTGTTATCCTCTATAAAATCACCCAGAATATTTTCTCCGGTCTCAATTTTAATATTCTCAGGGACTTCATCCTCCCTGGTGGTTACAATAGCCTCTTCATTTTCTTCCTCCGGGACCTCTTGGTCCATTGGTTGCTGGTGTTCTTGGGCCTTATTAGCCTCATCCTCTGCAATAGTTTCTTCCTCCATTAGGACATCTTCCAGAGGTGGGTGAGGTCACTGGCCAAAGTTTAACAAGGTGGTAGCTGTTATGACCTCACCAAAAGTGCTTGGGGGCACTTGGTCACCCAAAGTTTCTAAAGGCACCTAGAGCATGACGGTTGGAGGTACAGTTGTTCCCTGGGGTCTGAGTTCTCCTTCCATCTATGGCTCAAGCGTAGACTACCTTGGCAAATCCATGGTCCCCTGGACTGGTAACCTTTCCTGTTTAGACTCGGTATTTTCCTCCTGAGCCTCTTTCTCTAATATATCCTTTTCCATGAGGATTTCTTCTTCTTTAGGAGCCTCGTCTTTATCTTGAGCCTCAATCTCCTCTACTGCAGTATTGACACCTTGTCGAATCTCCAGAAGCTCCTCTACTGAGAAGGTATCATCAAAATCATCATGTGGCGGGGAGGAGTCTGAGATATCCTCAAGTTTAGGAGAATTAAAACTTACATCCACCTAGGGCTTCTTAAGCATACCAAGGGTGGTGCTTGATACAGGGGTCACAACTATATTCTTTATCCTGGTGAGAGAAGCCCCGCTATCCAGAATACCGGAAGACTCTCCTTAGAAAAAGTCTACTTATTCATCATTGCTTCCAACGAGGGGGGTCCCATTGGGCAAGTAGATGCCATTGGGGTGATTGGGAGACCGACAACCACCTGCATGCTGATTTGTTGGCTGGCCAATTTTGTCGACTCCATCTGATCATGTAAATTGGCCATCAAGAGTGTGGGAATCTGAGGAGGTGCCTTGGGCATCGGGACTCCCTCTTTTTCATTTCCTTTATTTTTACTTGCTTCAGCAGGTGTGATAGATGAAGAAGGTCCGGCGTTGGCTGAAGAAGGAATGGTCTTCTTGACCGTTGCTTTCTTTTGGGTGCTCTTTGGGCACACCTAGCTAAAATACCTATGAATTTCTTTGAGGATGGGGTGGCATACCCCCTCAATTGTTAAATCCTCTAGAGAGGCCCAATCCACTGGAGGGAGGTCTAATTTTTCCAGCCCCTGTCCCTTGTATTCTGGGTCTTCCAGTGACCTGCCATATTTGAAACCCTTCAGAAAAGTCTGAAGGTCTAGCGCTTCCATGAGCCCTTTGCTCATTCTTGTATGTTGCAGGGCCTTGAGATCAAAACTATCCTGGCAATCCTCCTAGAAGTCTTCAATATCATCTTCGTGCGGGGGGGATGCCCTAGGTAATGTGGCGACAATATTGCCATGGGGATCATAGTTTCTCTGGGCATGATTGAATTCAACCAGCCCCAACCATTTTAACTTGTTATCTGCCTCCCACGCCACGATGAGGCTGTATGTGTAATCCCCACAAGAGAAGGGGAATTGGACATTGATGACCTTCTTTAATGTGAAGAAGGCATGCAGTTCCATCATCTAATTGCAGAAATCTAAAAGAATAATCCTATCCTCGCAATACCAAGGAAGGAGGTAGGGCTTCCCATTGAAGCCTATCACCCTGATGTAGGTGTGATTCCTGAATTGAATGAAATATTGGCCATAGGAATTGACCAGTGCCATTACCGCCTATGAGAGGGGGTACCCAGAATCTCAGGTAAGTGTGAGAATGTTGTGGTAAATGAAGGCGTCATTTACCCAACAAAAATTCTGGAAGCTGAGCTCCCACTATAATTGGGGATAATGGTCCCAAGGTGTGACTTGTCCCGGGTCGTTCCCAAGCTCTTTGACTGTTCCTAGGCCTTGAAAGGCTGACTTTTTCTATGCCAATTCCCACAGTACATATGAAGTCATGTAAAATTGTGAATGCTAGGCGATGGTCCTCATCTGTGTATCTACATGATTAGATATAATTGCCGCCCAATTAAAGGTCCTATTGTGCATTGTTATGCAATATAAGAAGTAATACATCCACGCTGAGAATTCTCGGGCGTGGGGCCATCCAAAGATTCTGCACAAAAATATTATGCCCGCTTGAATAGGCTCTTTGAAATCCCCGTGGGGAATTTCCAATTTCATTCTCTTATAGTCTCACTTTGGAGACTTTAACCAGTGATTATTGAGGTTTTGCCGAGAAATAATTTTGGCCTCATCGAATTCCTTTAGTGAGTTGGCCCTGGTTATTACTGCGGACCCTTTGAATTGTGGAATTCCCAAACCAAAAGCAAAGGTGGGAGCATCTAATGTGATGATGGTGGTGGCATATTGCAGTGGCTGGGGATCTGGAAGCAAAACTGAATGAGTGGCCACATTATATAATGTCTCCAGCTACCTGATAAGTTTGGGTCATTGTATGACACATGGAAATTTTGTGGCCTTGATGATGCCAGAGGAAGCTAGGTAAGTGGTGATCTTATCCCCCTGTTCCTTTAACCTTTATATGGTCTGGATTAGACCCTATAATTCAGCCCAAGTCCCAGGGTCTGGATCTGTTATCTCTTGAACTTTGGAATCTATCTTAGACCCCGTACCACCTCCATCTTTTGGATACTTAGAGGTCAGAGGCAGCTTTGCCAACATTATTTCAATCTTTGATTTCATGGCTTCCTGGGTGGAGACAGTTGGTAGTTCCAGACTATCTGGAGGTGCAAAATTGTCAGACATTTTGAATTAACTTATCGGCAACTTGCAAGACCAGAAATTTTTTTTTAGGATGTATATAAACATGAATTAAAAATCTGGGAGATTCTTCACCAGCCCGCATCTGCCAAACAAATGTTAGTACATACATCAAAAGTTCTGGAGCATCTAAAAAATGAATATGGAATAAGCATTCCAAAATGTATGGACATGATGACAAGGAAAAGCAGGAGACAAGATCCCGCTGGGTGTCTGGATTCTGGAAAAACTAGCCGTTGCCGATGTGACTGGCAATAAGATGTACTTTGGATGACGTGTGCTGGCATGTGGTAAGATGGTAAGTGGTGTAAAAGACACTTATGGAATTGATTAGGACAAGTGGGATGACATGGGGAAAAATTGAATGCCAGATTGGATGCATTTTAAATGCCATACGTGGTAAATTAATCCTGCCATTAATGCGATGAGATAGAGGAGAGAGAAAGCTGCCATGGTTCAAACCAGTGAGGTGCCGAGTTCAAACCGTGGTGACTCCATCTCGATGAGCTCTGTCTCATCGAGTAAAAATACATGATAGAGTGTAAAGAGCTCGTGAGCTATGTCAGATATACACAACATATCTACATAATATACACAAAAATGTAGAAGGGCTGAGGGCCAAAGCATATACACACACAAAATACAGAAAATATACATCAATATACACTGATATACATAAAAAATATAACGCAGAGAATCTACCCTAAAACAAAACACATAATGTACATAGATATACATTATCATACAGCTGCACAAAGGATGGACAACCCTCTGGCAGAGCTGACCAACCAACGGGTGGCATACCAAAATGACACAAAAATAGAATGAAACAAAAACCAAAACCAAAAAAAACAAACCAACACGAAACCAAACAAAACAAAAAACAAAGGGCAAGAACCAGAGAAACCAACCTGTGACTTCGAAGAATGGTGAAGGGAGGAGTCACTAAGACCACTCTACAATAGCTTTGACCTCCAATGCTCATGAACAACTACCAAAGATCAAAACGTTGTTATCCACTAAGCTCAGAGAAATTCACACTCAAAAGCACTCAAATCGCCAAAGAATTGCTCTAAACTCTAAGTGTTTTTAATCGCGGTAACTGTGAAAATGACATGTAAATCTTAGTTATACCCGAGGTAAAAAGCAAGTTACCCTCTCTCTGAAAACTTTGGAATAGGTGAACCTCCAGACTCCAGGCCCAGGGATTCCAAACAACCATGTCTTCTTACAAAAAGGGGACATCATGGCAAAGAATCCCAGAGTCTGGAATCCAGCTTCTGGAAGGAAAACAACCAACTCCGGGATCGGGTCCCGGAGACATGAAAGACAAAAGAGAAAACAAAACAAACCTCATGGGAAGGAAAACCCAGAGAAGAAAACAAAAGAAATAAAGGCAAAGAAAACAAGGCAGGAGCCAAAAGCAAAAAGAGGGGACCCAACATTTTACACACAAAATGTAGGGATGGGTATGCAGGGCATAACAAATGGCAACTATCTGGGACGAATGCCTTTGTGCATTTGAGAATTACAGAATCTTTGGTTAGAAAAACTAGGACCAATCATTACTCAAAGCATCTTACTTGGAAGGCATGAAATGTCTGAGAAAATCTGGCCATGCGAGATTCAATCCATGGTCTTTCATCAGTTGTGAAGTGTGTGCTTTGGGAGGAAATAAAGCCGATGACCTCTGGGAGGAGCAGAGAAGAGGCACTAAGTATATCAACCCAAAGTCGTCAAATTTTCTCATTTCTCCCATATACCTGAGTTTTGTCCCATATTTTCTTTGTTATTTTATCCTCTTCTGGGTGGGAGGGCGGTACTTCTTTTACCATTAAGCTTAAGCTTAGATAAATTCAACCGCGATACTTCTTTCACCCTTCCACCCACCTTAATTTGTTGAATGGGGAAGAAAAACCCCAGACCCGAAAAGAATCTTTAAAATTTCAAACTTGGATCAACCAACCAGTGTGACTGATCTATTCTCAGTGTGTTCGATTACTTGTTCCTTTAATTTTTTTTTTGATTTAACTGATTACTAGACTTCCAGGGATAAATTTGATGAAGACTACTCATAAATTTTCTACCAAACTCACAAAATGACTCTGGAGATGGGACCAATCCCACCATGCTAATAATAGATTCCAAGTTCATCGACATGCCAAAAGGTACCATCCCAGAGACTAGATGTTATGCGAAGCATACCAGCCTACAAAAGGGGAGAAAAACAATGGAAACCCAGAAAAGAAAACAAAAGAAACAAAGGCAAAGAAAACAAGGAAAGAAAAGGGGCAGTCTTGGAAGATAGCCATCAAAACTATTTAAAAAGCAAGGCACCCCACACGGGGACACCGGGAAAGAAATATTTACAAACAAGAAGATTTACATATAATACAACTCTGGACAAACTTGCCTTATTCGAAGTAATGTTTGAGAAATTGTCCATTGACAGGCAATGGGATGGATTCTCCAGTCATGGTACTAAGGCGATAGGTATTTTCCCTGCAGATCTCTGAGATCAAGTATGGTCCGAGCCAGAGCCGTTAGAATTTAGTGTGCTTTCCTTTCTTTTCCTAGGCTTTATCCCACAAAAGGATGAAGTCCAAAATATGAAAGGCCTTGTATTGGGCTCTTTGGTCAAACCATCATTTTACCACTGCTTGGTGATGCACAAAATGTTCAAGGGCTGTGTCTCATTGTTCCTCCATTCACACCAGATTTAGGAGCTGATCCTCCACAATATTATCCCGATTGCTGAATTCCTGCATGAACTATAAAACTAGGATCTGCAAGTTAATTGGGAACACTAGGTTCTGGCCATAAACTAGATGGAATGGGGATGATCCTAGGGTGACCTTAATTCAAATGTGATCTACCTAGATGGTGAACCTCAGCTTTCGGTGCCAATCCTGGGGATTCTATTCTAATAAGTGTTTGATCACTTCAAGCAAATTTTTGTTAGTTGACTCAGCAACACCATTCCCCTGGGGTTAATAGTTGCTGGAGAACTTCAGCGTGATCTTTCGGTCATATTTCCACTCAAGTAGTTGTGCCAAATAAAATTCTAAACCATTGTCACATACTATGGTGAAGGGCATTCCAAATTTTGTGACGATGTTTTCTTCCAGGATTTGATAACCACGTCTGCCGTGTTGTTTTTGCAAGGTATGGCTTCAGACCACCGGGTGTAGTAATCGGTTGCAGTTAGGATGTATCAATGGTTGGCAGATGATTTGGGGTTGATTTCCCTAATAAAGTAAAATGCCCATTGTGAAAAAGGTCTAGCCTTGAAAACTGGCTACAAAGGCATAGCTGGGTTACGCTCACGATGTGCCGCGGTTTGGCAAGTATGGCACTTCCAAACATGAGTGTAGACATCTTTGAATATGCAAGGCCAATAGTATCCAGCCCAAAGGATCTAATGGGTGGTGGCATCAGCTGAGCCATGCCCGATCCCAAACTGCTTGTGGAATTCTTCAATTATTTTTGTAGCTTGGTCCCTGTCGATGCACTGAAGGTACACTCCCTCATAATTCCTGCGGTAGAGCGTGGAGTTTTTTATCATAAAATGGGTGCTTTTCATCTGCATGGTGTGACATTTGTTGGGAGGAAACCCCTCTGAGCATCTATTATTTACCAACAAGTACACCAAATCTATGTACCATGGGTCTCGAGTGATAGACTCCACTGTGTATGTTTTACATTCTATGTGGGGAGTCTCTTCTGCCATCACTTGAATTAGTCCCTAGCCTCAGACTATCTTCATGGGTTGCATTTCTAAATCATATTCTTGGAGGATGGCCATCCATTTCCCCTTTCTTTCACCCAATTCACTTTGCATCAGCAGAGATTTTACAGCCTGGTTCGGGATGATATCATGCACCTTTCTCTATAGAATGTAATGCCAAAATTTCTTCATGGCACAGACAAGAGCAAACACCTACTTTTCTAATGATGAATACCAAACTTCAGTATTCTTGAAGGGGGAGATCATAAAATCTATTGGTCATTCTTCCCCCTTGACCTTTTTGGGTCAATACTAGTGTGATAGAATGCGGTGAAGCAAAGGAGTAAATGTAGAAAGGGAGGGAGTAATCTAGACTAGCCAGGACTGGTGCCTTTGTTATTGTCTATTTAATATGGGAAAATGCCCACTTTTCTTTGGGACTTCACTCAATTTTGGTATCTTTTTTCATCATCTCATTGAGTGGCTTCATGATTTTGACGAATCCAATGATGAACCGCCAGACAAAGTTGATCTTTTCGAAGAAAGATCACATCTCTTTCTTGCTGCCGGGCATTTACAGGTTTAGCAGCACTTCAACTCTCTTAGGGTCAATGGATATACCCTTCTTAGAGACAATATGCCTAAGCAACTTCCCTTTAGTGACCCTGAATATGCACTTCTTGGGGTTGAGGGATATTCCATACCGGTGACATCTCTTGCAAATATAGGTGAGGTGGGTGGCATGGTCATGCCTGTCCAGGGAAAAGATGGTCAAATCATCCATGTAGATGATTATGCATTGGTTCACAAGGCCCTTGAACATAATTTCCATGGCCTTTTGAAATGTGGCCCTTGCATTAATCAAGCCAAAGGGCATCCTCTGATATGCAAATGTTCCCCACTTGGTGGTGAACACTGTTTTGTCCCTATCTTCATATTTAACCATGACTTGGTTATAGCTAGAGTACCCATCCAAGAAAGACATGATTTGGGACCCATTCACTATCTGCAACACCTCATCCAACAAGGGGAGAGGGTGACTGTCTTTCTTGGAGGCTCTATTTAAATTTTGGAAATCCATGCAAAGATGAATTTCACTGCTCTTCTTTCTCACAGGGACCAAATTGGAAACCCACTTAGTATACCAGATTGGAAAGATTATTCGGGCTGACAATAGTTTTTCCACCTCCTAACGAATCAGAGGCTCGATTAGTGGGTTGACAGTTTGTTACTTTTGCCAAAAAGGCTTAGCATCAGGTTTGAGTGGGATGGTATGAGTCATGATGGATGTGTCGTATGTCTTCAAATCCTCATATCCCCACATGATCACATCTATGTATTCTCAAAGAACCATGAGAATCTTCTCCTTCTCCTCAGGGGAGCAAGAGGTATCGATGTGTATCATCTTTTCTTCACCGGGTTGTCCAATGTTTAATTTCTTGAATTTTCCTCCATCAAAGGAGAATGCTATCTTTTCCCGACCCTGAGGGTCTGAGTCAAAGGTTCATTCAAGTGCGACCATCCCCTTTGGGATGGTGTTGGTAGGTAGGTCCATGATCCCATCATCTTCATCACCCTACCTAGTGTCATCGTGGTCTCGTTCCTCCACTATCTGGTCCTCGAAGACACCAACATTGGCCATGAAGGCCAAGATATGCTGATCATCCTAAAAAACCTGAAAGTGAGTGACATTATCTAGAATAGACAGGGTGGGGATCATCTCAATAGAAAATCTCCAGAGTCGTGAGCCGACCATGGGCTCAAGTGTGCTGGAAAAAATAGCAAGGGCATCTGGGACATAATTGCATCATTGGGGAATGAGATCAATGCCAAAGGCATCAAAATCTTCAATAAGGCTCCATGCTCGATTATTTTATGTAGCTAGCTTCTTATCATGACATGTGTACTGACTCTGGACTTGTTTTATAATCAAGTCTAAATCACCCAAGGCCTGGAGGCGAGTGATTCCTTTCCTTAATGAAAATAGGAGTCCAAGGACCAAAGCCTTGTACTCCGTGAAATTGTTTGTGCAGTTGAACTATAGCCTGTAGGATGTGAGGAAGGATTTCCCTCGTGGGTTGATTAATTCTACTTTGACCCCACAACCTTGTTTGGATCGGGACCCATCAAACTTAAGGGTCCACAAATCATTGCTCATCATCTGGAGCTAGGGAGATGGAGTAGTCTTTGGATTATCTTTGGGAGGTTTAGGAGGAGTTTCCTCCGGCACTGATGGTGTATGGGTGAGGTTTACCTTTGGAGGGGTTTGGGATTGAGATCCCCAGAGAAATGGCAATGAAGAAGTGCTTCTAGTAGGGATACTGGGCTTCAGGGAATCAACTGTATGCTCTTTGTTTTGGAGGGCGTCAATGTGGCAGGCAGGGATGGAAAGACATGGCTCACACTCTAGCTCTGAATGTTTCTAATAATGCACCTGACACCAAGTGCTAGACAAGAGTGTGGTGGGGGCTGCTATGGCACCCTGAGAGTTAACCTCCACCCTTAACTTTTCTTCTAGGTCCTGGGTTCTCTGCAGAACTATGCGATCCTTCAGGGGGGTGAAATCAAATGTCAAGATTTCAAGGGGGTGGTACACCCCTGGGGAAGTCTTAGAGAATAAGACCTTGTTAAACCTCCCAACTTTAGTGAGGGCTTGTCTCATCCAGGGCTCACCTTAAACCTGGATCTTGTTTGATTCTCCTTCACAGGGGAGCCATAAGTGGGAGAATTTGGTCAAAAAGTATCCGTTTAGGGACTTAGACCAATTCTAACTTAATAACATCCCATAAGTCTCTGGGATGTCCATGACTTGAATGTCGATTATGCTGGCTATTCGAGGGTCCTGGATGAGTTGTATCTGGACATTCTTCAATTCACCCACCATTTTAATAGAAATTTTATCCAGGTGGATTACTACACCATTAGATGGGGTGGTTTTGAATCCAAGCTTCTAGCATATGGATAGGGGCATGATGTTGCCTGAAGCCCTAGAATCTACTAGGTAGTTGTGTATGTTTTTTCCTTGTATATTTAGGCCTTGAAGGAAGGGAGAATCTTCAATATTTCCTCAGAAGATGGCCGCATTGGTTTCCTCAAAACAGATGGTATTGGGTGGGCGGCTGACAGCTTCCAGGTTTCTCAAGAGCTTCAGAAGAGACCTTTTCTGCTTGGGACAGTTTGGAAAAACCTCCATCAAGGTCATGGAGGTGGTGGTTTGTTCTAACACCTTTGTGATATCAAACCTTCCTCCCAGCAATTGGTGGCTTCCCTCAGCCAGGTCCTTTGCTTGGTTAGATCTAGAACCTTTTGGAGGGAGAGGCCAGTCGGTCATATTGTCCTGGGGAGGAGTATCCTTGGGAGGTGTCAGCGTGTAAACTAGTCCTTTACCAGCCTAGCTCTAAGTGTTGTAAGGGGACCATGGGTTGGTGAAGGCATTGGACTTAAAGGCTAGAATTGATTCGTCAAAGAATCCATGTAGTTCAGATTCTTCTTCATCTTCTCCGGTGGATCCGAAGAAGATGGTCTCATTGGTGAATGCACCGTGAGTTGGCTCTTGCACAATAGGCTCTGGGGGAGTAGGATCAGATGATTGTTGTCTGTCTAGTTGGGAAATCATGATGACCTTCTGTAGTGTGGCACAGTTTACCTTGCTGTGTGAGCCTATGTCATGCAATCTACACCAATTGGTCATAGGCTGGAAGTCTGTGACTGGCGTGAAATGGGATGGTCCAACACCACTCTGATTGGAGTTTTGGTTCAAAGGCAGACCTCTGGTGTTTATGTTGTTGTTCCATTGCTGTGGGTTGGGCCGAGGCTTGTTGTTTAAATTTCTTCCCCCGACATTGTTTTTTCATTGGCTGGAGAAAATAATCCCTCTCTGGGAATTGGAATTCTGGGGTGCATAAGACCCTGCCTTTAGTTGACCCATGTCCACAGTCAGGGTAGACAACATTCACCAGAGGGATTCAACCTTAGCGGTCAACTGAGTGTTTGTGTCACAATGTGACGGTTGTTGTTGTTGGTTCCCTAGGAAAGTAGCATCATTTGCTAGAGTTGAGGACGGAAATCCTCCATCCATGGAAGAATAGAAGAAGGGCACTCCAAATGGTTGCATCTGTGGTTGTTGTGTCTGCTACGGTTGGTTCCAAGAGAAGGATTTGAGACCTGATAGTGTCTCAGTTTGTAGTGGATACACATATCGGGCCTGCTGGTTTATCGATGGTGGTGGGGGATTCATGGCCATCGTGGGGGCACCCATTGCCAAATTGGGGTTATATCCCCTAGTGTAAGGAGTTTTTCTGGGGATCATGTTGAATGACATACTCTGCCCAATCCTGCCCGGGGATTTGTTGAGGCCATGAGATAGTTCTAAGGATAGGTTGTAAACTTTTGCCAAAGTATCCCGGTCTCCTGGGGCAGTAGTTCTCCAGAGGAGAGTGGAAATGAAGGGGTCTATCGCATTGAGGTATGTCTGTATGGTTACTTCTGCGGATGGGATAAAGGGGCCCGTGCACCGCTTCAAGGCGCATTGGAACCGGTGATTGAATGCTACAAGGGGTTCATTTGGTTCCTTCCTGATGGAAATGAACTAGATGTGGGACCAATCTGGGTCCACATGTACGTGGAAGGCATCCAGGAAGGCATCCTCCATGTCCTACCGACTGTTGATGGAGTTGGCGGGAAGGTTAAGGTACCAGTTTAGTTCGCCCTATCCCAGGGACAGAGGGAACATTCGGGTCAAAAACATCTTCATGTTGGATCTGGTGTTGGTTCATGGCATCTTTGTATGCCTAAAAGTGTTCCTCTGTGGTTCGTGAGCCTAGGTGCTCATATCATGGACAATTTTTTTCTGGGTGCAAGGGTAAATCATTGGTTGCACTCGAAAAAGTTCCTATTGGGGACCCAGTGTTTCTGAAATATGTAGCCATTAGGGAAGTTGAATTTTGACTAGGTTGAACACTAATTCTTAGGATCATCTAGGAGGCTTGGATATTCTGAGGTAGGCTAGATCCTTAGACAATGGTGGATAGTTTGATTTTTGGGGTTTGTTTCTTTCGAGCAGGGGGCTCAAGTTTGACAAACCTTCCAGGATTGGGAGCTGATCTAAGGACTCTTTCAAATCTCACTGAGGAGAAAGACCCAATCCCACTGAAGGATTGACTCCTAAAACTATGGCTTGGTGAACCCTTTGACGGTGTAAAATATGAATCCTAAGAGGGGGACGAGTTCATGCCCTCCTTCTAGCACTAGTTTCTGTTGATGGGACTTTGTGATTGGGTCTGTCGATAGATGTAAGTTGTCACTAGGTACTAGGGTACCGGCCAACTCCACCTATAAAGGTTGTCCAAGGAAATGAGATTCCCTGGGCCTCCAAGCATGTGAGAGTTGGGTCTCGATAGTCCATGGCTCAGTTGGGAGATGTGACTATTTTTTGAGGGGGATAGCTGGTTATCTTCAACTCATCAACTCTAGGGATTTAGGTAAATGGGGTTTCTCCAAGCGTACATTCACTTAGAAAATAAACTTAAAAAATATAATGCAAAGTTAGAATTATTTCATCTACCTATAGTTATGCTAAATATTTAAAACATCAACAATGCTCTAACACACTACACTAAATACCAAAGAAATACAAAACCATCAGTTCATATTTTTTCAGTAGCAAAAGAAAGGAGGTTGTTAATCTACTTTAAGCATTAGAGAAAAGGATATGAAGAACACAAAGCATAAAATACCATCAACCTAGAAGACAGAGTGCCAACAAAATCATTGAGAGAACCCTTCCTTCTTCATTAACATCTTTCTAGCAAGCACTGGTGCGTGGTACAATGATAACTCCCAGGGAGCATTTAACTACTGAAAGCTTAAAACTATGGAGCATTGAGCTCTACAACTATGAAATGAGAAAACCACTCTGCTATTAACTATGAACTGCAAAATCACCAATTTTGCTAACCATTGGAATGAGGTCAGACTTATTATTTATACACATCTTCTGAACTAAACCTAAACCTAACTTATTTTGCACTTTACAATAAAATACATTATCCGGTGACCGGTACTACCTGCACCACGCTACAAAAGATCTTGAGATAGAAAAGGCCTAACATGTTATAATAATAAGACAAGAAAGATAGAGTGGAAGAATCAGCCTCGAGAAGAGAGCCAGGAGGAGAAAGAAGAAATTTGATTCCCCAAGGATCAAGGCTACTTGCCTCATAAATGGGAAAGCGGTGCCCTGTCTTTGATGCACCAGGTGTAACATTGAAATGATGCCTTGGGAAGACCATCTGTTAGAAACCTCCCATCAAGCTGACGTGCCTTGTTGCAGTTACCCATCTTCTAACAAATTTTATTACTCTCCTGATAGTGACCGGTCGGCATTGGGAACTGAGACATAGGTCACATGAAGAATTCAAAAATGTGGGGTCTGGGACTCCGGGATCCGGGAACTTGTGGTCGAAAAGAATAAAGAATGCAAAATATGGTGTTGGTTGGATTCTCTAGAATTTGTATAACTTTATTGACTTATGATTTTTTCCATGTCTCTAACACTTGGCTTAGGCCTTCCTTGTCTATGCCCCAGATGTTTTCCCACCGGCTGTGGACAGCCTCGAATGCTTCCTCAAATTCTTTGGCCACGTTTTAGAATATGTCCACCATTTTGATGGCATCATGTGACCAAATCATGGTCTTCAAGAACTAGGACAACCTTCCTTGATCAAAATCTTTGCCTGACAAATACAGGGATTCCATCCTTTCTTTGAACTTACTAAGGACATAGCCGTCTGGGGTACATGTTCTGGTGGTGAAGGGATCAAATTGCAATACCCCGACCATGAATGTCTTGAATAAACTGAAGGGATATTAGGTAGCTATCAACTTCTCTTTTAAGGTCTTAACCAATTCCTTGCAAACCTCAATTTTGAGGGCAAGTCTAGAGTACTGGACCTAGAGGGAATCATATGATTCTTCTCCCAAAATTCTAGACTCTGTGGCAACCTCCTCACCTAGGCTGCATATCTCTTCCAACCTGGATTTCCATTTCTCATATTTCTTTAAGTCTAGTTCCCATATTTGAGCAGAGCTTCTCACATGGCTAAGGGTGAGATCAACCTTGTATAGGTCTGGGAGGGACGCCGCTAGAAATTCTCTCATCATTGCTATTTTCTCGGCTGCCCACTTTTCCACTACTTGCACCTTCTTCTTCATTATGCGCAGTAATTCCACATCACCCCATGCAAGCGACAATGCAGAAAAGGGGGTTTTAGGGTGGACTTCGACAATGGGCCATGTTAATTCTACCAGAAGTGCAAGGAGATTGGCATTTGTCTCTCTTTCCTCTTGCCTCTTTTGGCCTTACTTTGTGTATCAGGCCTTTATTTCCTGGTAGCCTCCTTCAGCAAGTCTAGTTCTCCTTGCTTGTCTCTTTTCCCCAGCTCTACCTCCATTATACTGTAGTCTTCACGCCTTGTAGCCGCTGCATCTATATTTGCTGAGGGTGTTGCGATGACTACAACGGTGCTTCCTGCCAAGTTTGTCTAGAGAGTATGGACCACCCGTGCCCTTTTGGACTTCTTTGTCTTGGTACTCTTGGCCATCATCTCGGCCAGTGATAGTGGAGCACCTGTAGTTTCCACCGGAGCCTTTCTTTTCTTGGTTTCTACCAGCCATTGGGGTGGATGGGGCAGCCTGGCTGCCAATTCCTGTTCATTAGGATCCATTTTTGAATCCAGCAGTGCATTCCTTGAGTCTACGTTATCCTCGAGCTCTTTTTCCTTCTCCTATTCTGGTCCTTTTCTTGCTTCCTATTCTTTTTCTATTTCTTGTTCTCCAGAATCCTTGATATTTCCCGCCATGCTAGCATCCTCATTAAAATCACCCAAAATCTTTTCTCTCATCTCAATTTTTGTATTCTTAGGGACTTCATCTTCCTTGGTGGTATCAGAAACCTCTTCATTTTCTTCCTCTAGGACCTCTTGGTCCATTGGTTGCTACTGTTCTTGGGCCTTATTGGCCTCATCCTCTGCAATACTTTCTTCCTCCATTGGGACATCTTCCAGAGGTGGGTGAGGTCGCTGGCCAAAGTTTAACAAGGCTGTAGCTATTACAACCTCATCAAAAGTGCTTCGGGGCACTTGGTCACTCAAAGTTTCCAAAGGCACTTGGAGCATGATGGTTGGAGGTACGGTTGTTCCTTGGGGTCTGGGTTCTCCTTCCATCGGTGGCTCAAGCATAGACTACCTTAGAAAATCTGTGGTCCCCTAGACTGGTAACCTTTCCTATTCATACTTGGTATTTTCCTCTCGAGCCTCTTGCTCTAATATATCCTTTTTTATGGGGATTTATTCTTCTGCAGGGACCTCTTCTTTATCTTGAGCCTCAATTTCCTCTACTACAGTATTGATGCCCTATCGGATCTCCAGAAGCTCCTCCACCAAGAAGGTATCATCAAAATCATCATGTGGCGGGGAGGAGTCTAAGATATCCTCAAGTTTGGGAGAATTTGAACTTACATCCACTAGGGGCTTCTCGGGCATACCAAGGGTGGCGCTTGGTACGGGGGTCACAGTTGTTTTCTTTTTCCTTGCAAGAGAAGCCTCAGTATCCAGAATACTGGAAGACTCTACCTCAGCAAAATTCTTCTTATTCATCATTGCTGCCAACAAGGGGGGTCCCATTGGGAAAGTAGATGCCATTGGGGTGATTGGGAGATCGGAAGCCACCTGCATGTTGATTTGTTGGCTGGCCAATTTTTCTGACTCCATCTGATCATGTAACTTGGCCATCAAGAGTGTGGGAATATGAGGAGGTGCCTTGGGCACCGGGACTCCCTCTTTTTATTTTCCTTTATTTTTACTTGCTTCAGCAGGTGCGGTGGATGAAGAAGGTCCGACGCCGACTGAAGAAGGAATGGTCTTCTTGACCCCTACTTTCTTTTGGGTGCTCTTTGGGAACACCTGGGCAAAGTACCTATGACTTTCTTTGAGGATGGGGTGGCATACCCCCTCAATTGTTAAATCCTCCAGAGTGGCCCAATCCACTGGAGGGAGGTCTAATTTGTCCAGCCCCTGTCCCTTGTATTCTGGGTCTTCCAGCGGCCTGCCATCTTTGAAACCCTTTGAAAATTTTTGAAGGTCTAGCACTTCCATGAGCCCTTTACTCATTCTTGTATGTTTCCAGGCCTTGAGATCAAAATTGTCCTGGCAATCTGCCTATAAGTCTTCAATATCATCTTTGTGCTGGGGTGACGCCCTCAGTAATGTGATGAAAATCTTGCCACGGGGATCATAGTTTCTCCAGGCATGGTTGAATTCAACCAGCCCCAACCCTTTTAAGTCATTATCTACCTCCCAGGCCATAGCAAGGTTTCATGTGTAATCCCCGCAAGAGAAGGGGAATGAGACATTGACGACCTTCTTCAATGTGAAGAAGGCGTGTAGATCCATCATCTGCCTGCAAAATTCTAAAAGAATAATCCTATCCCTGCAATACCGGGGAAGGAGGTAGGGATTCCCATTGAATCCTATCACCCTGATGTAGGTGTGATGCCTAAATTGAATGAAATATCAGCCATAGGAATTGACCAGTGCCATTGTCGCCTGTGAGAGGTGGTACCCAAAATCTCAGGTAAGTGTGAGAATGTTGTGATAAATGAAGGCGTCATTTACCTGGAAAAAATTATAGAAGCTGAGCTCCCACTATAATTGGGGATAATGGTCCCAAGGTGTGACTTGTCCCGGGCCATTCTTGAGTTCTCTGACTATTCCTAGGCCTTGAAAGGCTAGCTTTTGCTTTGCCAATACCCACAACACATATGAAGTCATGCAAAATTACAAATGCTGGGCGATGGTCCTCATCTGTGTATCTACATGATTAGATATAATTGCCACCCAATTAAAGGTCCTATTATGCATTGTTATGCAATATAAGAAGTAATACATCCACACTGAGAATTCCCAGGCGTGGGGCCATTCGAAGATTCTACACAAAAATATTATGCCCGCTTGAATGGGCTCCTTGAAATCCCCGTGGGGAATTTCCAATTTCATTCTCTTATAGTCTTGCTTTGGAGACTTTAACCAGTGACTATTGAGGTGTTTCCGGGAAATGATTTTGGCCTCACCAAATTCCTTTAGTGAGTTGGCCCTGGTGATTACTACAAACCCTTTGAATTATGGAATTCCCAACCCGGAAGCAAAGGTGGGAGCATCTAATGTAATGATGGTGGCAGGATATTTTAGCGGCCGGGGATCTGGAAGAAAAATTGAATGCGCATTATACAATGCTGCCAACTACCTGATAATTTTGGGTGATTGTACCACACATAGAAAGTTTGCGGCCTTGATGATGTTGGAGGCAGCTAGTTAAGTGTTGATCTTATCCCCCTATTCATTCAACTTGTATATGATCTAGATTAGACCCTATAATTTGGCCCAAGTCTCGGGGTCCGGATCTGTTATCTCTTGAACTTTGGAATCTATCTTAGACCCCACAACACCTCCATCTTTTGGATACTTGGAGGTCAGAGGCAACTTTGCCAACATTCTTTCAATCTTTGATTTTGTGGCTGCCCAGGTGGAGGTAGTTGGTAGTTCCAGACTATCTTGAGGTGCAAAATCATTAGACATTTTGAATTAACTTATCGGCAACCTGTAAGACCAGAAAAAAAATGTTAGGATGTATATAAAAATGAATTAAAACTCTGGGAGATTTTTCACCAGCCCGCACCTGCCAAACAAATGTTATACATCAAAAGTTCCAGAGCATCTAAAAAATGAACATGGCTTAAGCATTCTGGGGTGTGTGAACATGATGACAAGGAAAATTAGGAGAGAAGATCCCACTGGGAGTCTGAAGTCTGGACAAACTAGCCATTGCTGATGTGACTGGCAATAAGACATACTTTGGCTGACGTGCGTTGGCACATGGTAAGATGGTAGGTGGTGTAAAAGATAGTTATGTCATTAATTAGGACAAGTGGCATAACACGAGGCAAAATTGAATGCCAAATTGGATGCATTTTAAATGCCATATGCGGGTAATTAATTCCACCATCAATGTGATGAGATAGAGGAGAGATAAATCCACCATGGTTCGAACCAGCAAGGTGCTGAGTTTGAACCGTGGCGACTCCATCTCGACGAGCTCTGTCTTGTTGAGTAACAATACATGACAAAGCATGAAGAGATCACAAGCTCTATCAGATATACACAACATATCTACATAATATACATAAAAATATAGGAGGGCCGAGGGCTGAAGCATATACACACACAAAATATAGAAAATATACACTAATATACATCAAAAATAGAACGCAGAGCAACTACCCTAAAACAAAACATAGAATGTACATAGATATACATTATTATACAGCTACATAGAGGGCAGACAACCATCTGGTAGAGCCAACCCACCAATGGGTGGCAGACCAAAATGACACAAAAATAGAACGAAACAAAAACAAAAACCAAAACAAACAAACCAACACGAAACCAAACCAAACAAAAAATGAAGGGCAAGAACCAGAGAAACCAACCTGTGAATCCAAAGAATGGAAAAGGGAAGAGGCACTAAGACCATTCTGTAATAGCTTTGACCTCCAATGCTCATGAATAGCTACCGAAGATCGACATGTCGTTATCCACTAAGCTCAAAGAAATTCGCACTCAAAAGCACTCAAATCGCCAAAGAATCGCTTTGAACTCTAAGTGTTTTTAATCGCGGTAATTGTGAAAATGACGTGTAAATCTTATTTATACCCAAGGTAAAAAGCAATTTACCCTCTCTCCATGAACTACAGAACAGGCGAACCTCTAGACTCCGGGCCTGAGGATTCCAAACAACCATGTCTTCTTACGAAAAGGGGACATCATGGAAAAGAATCCCGGAGTCTGGAATCCGGCTTCTGGAAGGAAAACAACCAACTCTAGGACTGGGTCCCGGAGACACGAAAGACAAAAGTGAAAAAAAAACAATCCTCGCGGGAAGAAAAACCCAGAGAAGAAAACAAAAGAAACAAAGGCAAAGAAAACAAGGCAGGAGCCAAAAGAAAAAAGAGGGGACCCAACATTTTGCACACAAAATGTAGGGACAGGTATGCAGGGCATAACAAAAACCTATTTTAAAGTCAAACATATATCATTTAGTAAAATCATTAATATCAATCAATTATCCTATCATCTACTTGCTCAAGTAATATTTTCAACAATCTCATTGATTACATCGAATTTGTTTCTCTAGATCTTGAGGATGGAAAAACATAAACCTATCTACCCTATTGAATTGACATCAAAACAATATCAACTACTTGATTAGAATAATATCAAATAAATTGACTTTGAAACAACATAAAAACATCACCAACCTACCTGAGAACATCATCAACATCACTCGAATCAAGAAATAGATCATCAAAACTAAGTTGACAATCATTAACAATAAGCATACAACTTTTGGGTAAAAGCGACATTTTATTATGCATAGGTGATAAAACAAAACCGCATTGCACAAAGTTGTAAAAATGATGCTGAAATTTGTAAAAATGAAGCAACATTTTATAGGCGACATTTTACAACAAATGTGATGAAACTATCCATGGAAGTGACGAAAAAGGGCAAATGGGCATGTTATGTATAGGCGATGTAAGACATTGTGTTAGCAATGAAAAACAACCTATTTTACCCTAGCAAAAGTGATGAATTAGGGTACATAGGGGATGTGAGAAAGCACATTAGCAACACAAGAATTGGAAAAGGAAAAACACTCCAAATAAATTCAAACTTATCGCTAAAAATGCTAAAATTGATCTACAAATTCATAAAAATGATGAAAAACAAGGTAAAGATCGATCACTCACCGGAGGTCCATACATTGCAGGCCTCTGAAATCGTCTTCCCTTCTCGAATCAATGCTCTTGGATTGGTACAACCATCTTCGTAGTAAGGGAGTAAAACTGATCTCAAAAAGAAAAAAAAGATAAATGTGAGAGTGAAAATGAGTGGATAAAAAGTATTTTTTTACCCTATTAATATCAAATTTTCAACTTTTGGAGGGTAATTTTTACCAAATCAATAATAAAGGGACCATTTAATATAAAAAATTCACCAGGGCATAATTCAAACTCAAAATGTAATCAAGAAATCATTCAAAATTCAAAATCAATTAAATATTCAAAAATTCTAAAAATCCATAAAAATCATTAAAAAATGTGACAATCACCCAAACATCACAAAATTATTTCAGTTCATTTCCCAAGGGGGCATACCATCATCAGATCATGAAATTTTCAAAATTGGAAATTTTTCCGAAATCAGGGACATTGAACATAGGAAATTTAAAGTCACAATTGGGGCATCAAAATTTAATCGTAATTCAAATAAGGGGTTCATATCAAAGTTTTAACATCACCAGGGAAACATCATATCATCAAACCAATCATATCTACATCTTGGCATCAAATAAAAAATATCAAATCATCGAAATTAGACATCGAACATCAGATTTTATTTGAACCAATGTGCTTCGTACATTGATTCAAAGAGGAGAAAATATTTACACCTAAAAATGGTCAAAGTAAATATTAATTAAATTCAAGCCATTTGGATTAATTAAAATAAAAAAAATTCAATTAACTATGTAATTGAATTAATCATTTGATTATATTGTTTTTTATTAATTAAATCCAATCCAATAAATCATACATGGCTAAAATAATTAATTATTTTAAATTAACCAATGAGAGATAATTTTTAAGCTCACATGGATCACTAATAGCCTTTGTTTTATCTTAGCCACTCATCGCTCAGCCACTTGAATTGACCATGGTTAGACATAAATCACCCCAAGACCTTGGGAAATCCTATAAATAGTGAACATTCTTAGTACAAATCATCCACTTTCATCCATTATCATCTTATTAAAGGTATCATTCTAGTTTACAAATCCATCTTCACGTAGATTAATTACATAATGCTAGTTTGTGCATCTAGTATCATCAAAGCAAAGGCATAATGCTTGTTTGTGTTAGAGTATCATTTCCTTTTACTCTAGTTGCTTAAGCGTCTCTAAGGTGCATTATTAATTAATTATTAATTAATAATGTGCAACCTAGTTCTTTCCTTTAGGGTTTCTTTCTCACCTTTATAAGGTTGAGTCTTGTACTTTTTCATTATTCTCTTATGCATTTTTCTCACATTTTGAGAGCAATATTCTTCTGTCTCTATCTTTTCTTCTCTTGTGACAGGTTATTGGCAAACAAAGTTTCTTGGGTTATGTAGAATTGAACTTGATCAAGTCTTTCATGGTATCAGAGCTCAGATCTGTGGCCGCCTGTTCTTGGTTTGAAGATTTTTTTGGAGCTTCAAGGGTTTCATCTTTCAGCTGTAGTTTTGGTTGAATCTGGAAAAATATATTTTTTAGAGGCATCTTGGGCCAAAACAGACCTCTCCAATGAATTCAGAGGATCGATCCGGTGAATTTTGATATAAAATTTGACCTATTTGGCCTTTGGAGCATCTGGAAAATTTTTTTTGCCCTTCTAGGGCCGTACGGCACAAACTTTGAAAAAAAAATGCAAAAAAATTAAAAAAATGCATTTTTTAGGGCTATCCAGGGCGTGCTGCCCCTGCGCCACCCCGCCACCGCCGCCGCTTGGCTGGCCCGGCCCGCGCTCAGCCCACCCGGCCCGCGCAGCTCACCGGCCGCCAACCACCGGCGGAGCTGCCAGTGGCGCCGCCTATTCTTCTGCCGCCGCCCGGGAGCGGCCGCCACCGGCCCGCCTCCAGCGACAGTCAGGGCTGACGTCAGCGACCAACATTTTTTTTCCGACAGATTTTTGAAATATTCTGGCGAAAACTTTATTTTCCGGCGATCGGAAATTTTTTTTGGCAAGTTTGCGACAGCTGTCAAATTTAATTGCGCAGAGGGGTGACGGTCATTTGGACGTCAATTTTTTTCCCGTCTCTGGTTTTTTCCAGGGAGCTTAGTGTTTGGACCTCCTGTCACATTTTTGGCCATAACTTGGGCATACGGTGTCCATTTTCAGAAAACAAAATATCACCAGAAAGGTGTTTCTGAGCCCGTTGCATTGGTGTAGGTCTCATTTCCTAATTTTTCTATTTGGTTGCCAGTTTTTGCATTCAAAGTCATACCTTCCTTTGTGCTCTTGTTCTGCTTCTGGAACTCAGGTTTTTTTCTCGTTTCTTATGCTTTCATAGTAATTTGGGGTGTACGGGGATTAGTATTATACATTGTGGAGGGTGCATTTTACTTTCTGTCATTTCATTCAGAAAGACCCTTCTACTTTCATCTTACTCTTCTTTCAATGTCGGACCCCTCTGTGGCCCGACTGACACCTCACAACTACCACACATGGAAGCCACACATCACTAGACTCCTCATGTCATGAGGTTTATGGTCCTGCATGGATGTGGTTCAGCCAGTTCTTCAGAGGCCTTATGAGGCTCTTATGCACAGAAATAGGATGGATGAGGCGATGGGCCTCATTGCCATGAACATTTTAGATGGATTGTTGTTCCACCTGGATGGTCTGACTACACCCAGGGAGATGTGGGACAAGTTCTTCACCTTGTTTGGCACCATGGATCAGTTCAGGATTCTCCAGATAGATGCAGAGTTCACCTCCTTGGAACCTGACTCCTTCACCAGCATTGAGGACTTCTTGATGAAGTTCAATTCTCTTCGATCTATTTTACAGGTTGCTGGAAAGTTGAAGTCTGATGATGAGTGTATCTTCTTGATACTCTCCAAGATTCGTGGTCCTTATCAGATTTTCACTTCTACCTTCTGCTCCACTATGGATGCACTAGGTGCACTGCATGTTATGCCCTCTTTTGAGACCTTCTGTGATAGGTTAACTCGTGAGCAGTCCAAACTCAGTCAGATGGACTCTCTTACAGGTTCACAGTCACAGGAATTGCTTGCCAAGTCATCTCAGGATACACCGAAGCCGAAGCCGAAGCAGATATCTGATTCCTCTTCTCAGCACTCTTCTGGCCCACCACCTTCTTCTAAAAAGGAGAAAAAGAAGACTCAGAACCCCACTTGTTCTTATTGTCAGAAAGGGTCCCATGATGAGTCCCAGTGTTTTTAGAAGAGATTTGATGGCTATGAGAAACAGATTGTAGATTTGCAAGCTCTCCTTCAGAAGAGCAATATTTCCTCTCCATCCTCTTCCACCTCACATGGGTCTTCTTTTCAGTCTTCTGCCTCTTCTTTGACATCTGGACAGGATTTTGGATAGGGTCATGCATTACGGGCATCTATTGCATCCCCTTCACAGGTCCCTTGGATACTAGATTCATGTGCTTCTCACCATATGGCATCTTCTCAGGATTTGTTCTCTTCTCTTGAGACTTCTCCTATTTCTCATATTCTCATGGGGAATAACACTGTACAGACAGTCTACGGGACAGGTTCAGTCAGCATTCAGGATGGCACATTCCATGATGTATTGTATGTTCCATCTCTCTCTGCAAACCTTCTCTGCATTTATCAGATTACACGTAGTGGATCAGGGAAGATAGTTGAGTTCACGGCCGATTCAGTCTTCATCAGGGATAGTGCAACAGGAGGCATTATTGCTACAGGGACATTTGATCATTCCACCCATCTCTACACTTTCTCTCACTTTGGTCCACCATCTCCACTATTGGAGCTCAGCTCTCCTATTTCCAGAGAGCATCCTGCGGTGCAGTCAGGTCGCTTGAACCTCTGTGTTGTTCTCGAGACCAGTGTTGTGACTGCCATACCACATCCTGAGGCATACTTTTTTCTTCAGTAGGATTCTTCTTCAGCACTGCTTGACCCTCCAGCTCCATTCATCAAGCCACCAGGTGAAGTTGTTGAGGATTCTTCAGAGGACACTCATCTCCTCTCTCATGACAGTGTCAGCACACCTGTCATACCACTTGCATTGGGGATTCCCTTTCAGGTTCCTCATGTCTTCTCATTTGAGCATCAGCTCGGCCTTCCAGTGACACCTCATCTTTTGAGGTCACCTCTTCAGCACCCACTGACTTTCACTCCTCTGCATTGGAGTCACAGTGGTTTGTTCATTGCTCTAGGGGTTCTTTCATTCTGGGGGGGCTTTGGAGCCTCGACCCTCTCTCATGGGGGGGTTAGCAGCACACATTGTACTACTAGCTTTGAGAGAGTCTCTTGAAGTCATTCTTTTTGTCTTTTCTTGCTTTTTTATCTCTTTTTGGGGTAGGGTTTTTCCCACTGGGTTTTCTCTATTTGCCCGGTTTACAGAGATTTCTTTGTTGCTGGGTACCTGATCAGGCCTTGTTGCCGGGACCCATTTCTTGCTTTCTTAGTCTTTCTAGGTCAGCTTTCTCCCTGCGTTTAGCTTAAGGGGGGGTGTTAGAGTATCATTTCCTTTTACTCTAGTTGCTTAAGCGTCTCTTAGGTGCATTATTAATTAATTATTAATTAATAATGTGCAACCTAGTTCTTTCCTTTAGGGTTTCTTTCTCACCTTTATAAGGTTGAGTCTTGTACTTTTTCATTATTCTCTTATGCATTTTTCTCACATTTTGAGAGCAATATTCTTCTGTCTCTATCTTTTCTTCTCTTGTGATAAGTTATTGGCAAACAGAGTTTCTTGGGTTGTGTAGAATTGAACTTGATCAATTCTTTCAGTTTGGACATCAAGAACTATCAAAGCATAGACACAACGTTGGTTTGCACATCGTTTCTTCATTCAAGAATTGTTATAATAGAGAATTTGCATCATAATATATTTGTTTTGATAATTTAGAATAACATCATTCATCATCTTAAATCTCATTTTCTAAGTTGTCACTTGAAGACCAATTTGTAGTTGAGAGCATTAATCAAGTCCTTAGAACTAGAGATCCATAAAATGCTCATGGTTGATTTTAATTCATTGCTTTAAAGTAATATTTTATCTTGAATTGGTTGATCTTATTAATGTTTTATGAAAGTTTATGATACTCAATTTACACACACACACACACACACACACACACACAGAGTATGTCCCATATTAGGGAAAACCTGGGACTAATTACTGCTATGTGTGAGAGATGACACTCAAAGGCCTCTTCTTTTTAGCTACCTACCAGAGAGTACACAGTGATATTAGAGGAGATATGGAGGATTTTGAGGTTCCTATTAGGGGGGAGAGGGTAGCGTATGAACCACGAGGAGAGGTGAGGGCACTATGTGATTTATTTGATTGTACAGAGGCCAAGATAGGGATTAGACACTATGAGATCAGATAGAGGGATATAATAGAGGGTTATGATGATTACTTTGGGTTATTAGGTTGGGTATTGGTAGGTGTGTTGGTTCCTGATAGGAGACAATATGGGTTCTAGGTGGGTTGGGGTCAGATGGTAGCTAGGATGTGGATAGATAAAATAGTTTATGCATGGGGCCCCTATGTATTAGCCATGCTCTATTATCAGCTACATGACATTGCTTACCATGGAGCATAGTAAATAGGTTGTATGGTGATAATTATAGGTCTGTGCATGAGAGCACATATCCATATACAAACCTATTTGTGATAGATAATCCATTTAGATGGGACAACCATATGTGTACTATTATAATGAAATGTCATAGAGACAGTTGGGACACACTATGTATTGGCACCACTAGCTTGACATAATGAGAGAGTTCATATGGTGACCTTATATTGGTTGTGTAGCTTGGGAGGAGGAGATAGAGAACCTAGAGTATGATGGACATGAGAGATACCTCATTAGGAGGACTACACAAACCCAAGATATCATTTATATTCAACTACCTTACAAGATTCTGAGGCAGTTTGGTGAGAGACAACGAGTACCCACAGGTTTAGAATAATTTTCTCATTGTATAAAAGATGTGTTAGGATGAGGACCGATTATTCTTGTGGTGACTACTATTACACAGATTTACAACTTGTCACCTCTTTTTTTGGATTGGAGGTTTGATATAGTAGATGTAGGTAATACCCCTGAGTATGATGCATGGTGGGTGCAACACAAATTCATGCCCTTGAGAGATCCATGGGTGGATATACCTACTGAGATGGTTATATGGGTTAGACACAATTTTTTCATTGTATAAAAGATGTGTTAGGATAGGGACTGGTGATTTATGTGGTGACTGCTATCGCACAAATTGATAGCTTATCACCTCTTCATTGGGATTGGAGGTTTAATATAGTAGATGCAGTTAATACCCCAAAGTAAGATGCATGGTGTGTGCAACACAAACCTGTGCCATTGATAGATCTATGGGGGGATATACCTATTAAGATGGTTAAATGGGTAGCCAACCACAAAGGAGGATAGGGATATGGGGACATAGAGAAGGGAAAGGTGGAAGGGATGAAGGTAGAGGTTGAGGTGGTAGAGATGGAGGGGGGGGGAGATGAGGATGAGGGGG